>CAUYPK010086359.1:0-35540 GCA_963574355.1 Loris lydekkerianus | reverse complement strand
GTGAGCCGTGACACCATGGCACTCTACCCCGGGTGACAGCTTAAGACTCTGTCTATAAAAAAAAACAACCCCCCCCCCCCCCCGTGCTCCTTGAGATGGCTCACACCTGTAATCCTAGCACTCTGGGAGGCCGAAGCAGGTGGATTGCTTGAACTCAGGAGTTTGAGACCAGCCTGAGCAAGAGTGAGACCCTGTCTCTATTAAAAATAGAAAAATTAGGTGTGTGTTGTGGTGAGCACCTATAGTCCCAGCTATTTGTGAGGCTGAGGCAAGAGGACTGCTTGAGCCCAAGAATTTGAGGTTGCTGTGAGCTGTGACAAAAGGGCACTCTGCCCAGGGTGACAAAGTGAGACTGTCTCAAAAATAAAATATAAAATAAGATAAAATGAAATAAAAAAAGCTCTCTTAGCATCTGAGAAAACAAATGTAGAATGTGAACTTGCATGTATTCACTGCCATTTGGCTTAGATTTACAATTAATTGAAGTCATAAATTACAAACCAACCTATTGCTTCCTCCCATGAGCTTTGTGTAGTAAGGAGAGGGGATTAGGTGGTAACTTAATGAAAGGCTGAGCGAAGGGTTAAATTGAAGTTGGGGAGAGGATGATGAACAGATCATATTCAACCTTTTAGAAGATTAAGAAACAGTACAGTTAAAGGTTCCACTCAGGAAAAAGTTAAATGACTAATAATTTTGGTAATATAGTTCAGTTAATACTCACTTATCAAGTCTTGGAGTGGGGGGGGAGAAAAAGACTTAGCTGAATCCTTTAATACCAATATATTCTATTGGACAAACTAGAAAAACTCCTGGGAAGGTGAATGGAAGGGCAGAACTTCTGTTTCATCATAATCTTTTATGTATTAGTGCCTAAAGCAATTTTTCTTATTTCCAATATTAAACACTTGAAAAAAAACTAGTGAAGTAGAATAAAAAGTTAAATTTTTTAATTTCCATTTCTCAAGCAATAAATAAAATTCATTTTTTTTTAAAGGGCTCATTTCAGGGATTACAAACTTCTGTGACATCAGGGACTGGGCATTTATATTTATTTTAAATAAATAAAGATTAAAAAATAAGTTTTAAACAAGCTTATGGGCTGAATTTGGCCTGTGGGTCACTAACTCTGAACTTTTTCTGACGTTTTTATTGAGATATAATTCAGATACCACAAAATGCATCCCTTTAAAGCATCAAATCTGGTTCTGAGTATATTCAACAAAGTTGTACAACTATCGCATCTAATTTCAGAACATTTTTATCACCCCAAAAGAAACCCAATACCCATGGGAAGTCACTTCCCATTTCTCCTTCCCCAGCCTCGGGCAATCACTAATCTTTCTGTCTCTATGGATTTGTCTACTCTGGACATTTCATACAAACGGAATCATAAAATAATGTGACCTTTTGTTTGGCTTCCATCACTTTGCATAATACTTTCAAGCTTCATTCACGTAGCATGGAGCAGTACTTATGTTTATGGCTGAATAATATTTCATTGTATGGCTATATCACTTTCATTTATCCAATTGATAGACATTTGAGTATCCTCTTTTTTGGCTACTATGAATAATGCTATATGAATATTCACATATAATGACCTCTGAATTTAAGTTAAAAAATGTATAATAAAATTAGTTTTGTAGATAGTTGATGCATTGACATGGTTCAAAATTATACATACTATCAATTAAGATGGCTGAAATATATATGTAGTGAAATGTTTTTCCCCATTCTGATCTCCCAAATGGCCAATTATCACTACTTTTCCACAGCTCCACATATTCTTCTGTATGGCTATAGTACGTGTTATTTAAAGTCTCTGTCTGATAAATGCTTTGATGATGTAGTAAAAGATAGTATTAATGAAATGTACTTCTAAACTAGTGATACAAGAATAAGCAACCAATGAGATCAATACCATCAGGTTCAATAATGAGGAATAAAAAAAGCTACTGAATTTTAATATTGAACAGGAAAAGTGAAAAAGGTCTGAGGCTGCTTTTTGAAATAAAATATTGTCATCTTCTCAACTGTAATGCTGCTGGGTAGAATCAGTTATCTGAAACAGGATGAAAACAGGCAGTTAAAGATACTGGCCTTGCTCAGTGCCCGTTGCTCAGTGGTTAGGGCGCTGGCCACATGCACATGCACTGGGGCTGGTGAGTTTGAACCTGGCCTGGGCCTCCTAAAACAATGACAACAGCAGCAAAAAAAACCCCCAAACAAACAAAAAAACCCTGGGCACTGTGGCGAACGCCTGTAGTCCCAGTTACTTGGGAGGCTGAGGCAAGAGAATTGCTTAAGTCCAAGAGTTTTAGGTTGGTATGAGCTATGACGCCATGACACTGTACAAATGACAAAGTGAGACTCCGTCAAGAAAAAAAAAAAAAAAGTTGCTAGGTTGCAAGAGCAAAGAACCAAGTAAATTTCATTATTTAAATATTAGTTAAAATAAGTTATTCAGAGTTATAGTCAAAAATAAGTTTTGTAGGGTGGTGCCCGTGGCTCAGTGGCTAGGGCACTGGCCTCATATACTGATGGTGGTGGGTTCAAACCTGGCCTCGGCCAAACTGCAACAAAAAAATAGCCAGACATTGTAGCGGTCGCCTATAGTCCCAGCTACTCGGGAGGCTGAGGCAAGAGAATCACCTAAGTCTAGGAGTTGGAAGTTGCTGTGAGCTGTATGATGCCACCACACTCTACCGAGGGTGATAAAGTGAGAGTCTCTACAAAAAAAAAAAATAATAAATAAAAAATAATAAATTTTTTTTTGTATTTCTATTTACTATGAACAGTACAGAAAAAATATTATTTACTCTGCTGTCAATGCTAATAGCTATCATTCTTCATTCCCATATGATACAAAATACCCCATAAATATCCCAAAGAATTGGGCTTTGGGCTCTTCAAAAGAAACACACTAAAAATTCTCAGATGTCATTATAGAAGCAAAGATACATTATTTATTTTACTGACTAGTTGGAGAACAAAAGATTGAGGTACTACCTGTGAGTTGAGAGAACAATGGTATTCAAGACTCCACTATCCCAGGTAGAGATGAACAAAAACACAAAATGGAAGCAGTGGAAAGTCAAGGTTAGCCACGTAAGACCCTATTGATAATAGCTGTTGACCTTGCCAAGGTATTTTCCAGAAATGTTGAGCTGGGATAGTACAATCTGTTCTAATAGAATGATTAAGGTGTTCATCATTCCAGAAACTACTTTTTCAGCTGTTGGTCAATTCTTTAGAGTGTGCCTGATCAAGTGCTAACAGCTGAGTGTCACATTTCTTTTTTCTTTCTTTCTTTTTTTTTTTTTTAAGCAGTTTCTGGCCGGGGCTGGGTTTGAACCTGCCACCTCTGGCATATGGGGCTGGTGCCTTACTCCTTTGAGCCATAGGCACCACCCTGAGTGTCACATTTCTTGAAACATCCTTCTTAATTTTGATCTAAGTTCTAGTCTGTAAATGAGAAATGCAAGTAAGAATGAGGGGTCAATTTATTTTAAGTAAATTTATCATTAAATATCAACATGTACAATTTCAAACATTTATAAATCTTGCAATTCATAGAAAAATTAATGTAATCTTAAAATTATTTGAACAGTGATTTTCACGATTATTTACAATGAACTCAACCTACCTTTGTAGAAACATAATTATGTTTAAAAGTACCCTGCCACAAAGTGATCATTTCACAGTACCTTTCTATGATATTTATGTCAATATGTTTAAGAGGCAGCTACATCAATAAAACCCAGCAGACTCAGTAATTTAGAAACAGCACAATCAGAACAGTAAATCAAGCTATCATTAATTCCGAACAAAACAAAATCTTTTATAATAACATATAAATACTTTCCCATTCAGCACCCTCGAAGAAAATAAGTAGGAAGCTCTTTTCTTAGTTGTTTACTATAAATTAATTTTTAAGATACTTCAAAAATTGACATCAGGAAGTTAGATTAGGTGACTTCATATAACGTGACATTAAATATTTTGAGAAATTCTTGGTTTCATTGAAAGGCATTTCTAATGGCAAACTTTTTTCAGTTGTAATGTGATATTAAGCTAAGATAATTCTGTCATCTCAGATAGCAATTTCTTATTAATAATTGATAACATTTGAATTAAAAGAGATTCTTGGATTCATTCCTAAATTTTTTTCTACTTAGGTTTTTCACTTATTTGACATTCTCTCATCTCCTCAAAAGGATCTCAAATATGTCTAAAATTAATTTGAAGGACAAATAACTTTATTGGGACTACTGCTCATGTTTGACGACAATATTTACCATAGTATTCTACAGTTTTTCTCTTTTGACAAATAAAAATATAAGATATAAGGAATATAGTTGAAGTCACAATAAAGTACATTTTCCTTTATGAACATTATATACTTAAAATTTAAATGTTGGCTCTTTAAGAAAAAATTTTTCCTGGTACATTATATGCATAACCGTTGCCCCAAAATGTATACAGCTGCTTTCTCCAAAATATTTATATACATAGTAGTCCACTTAAGACCAGCCCTGCTGTAATCTACTAAATATAATGTGCTCCTACTTTGTAAATGGACTAACCTCAGTATATAAAATATATAGGCATGTATGTTATACAAAGTAAAAAATATAAAAAAGAGAGATGGAAACAAACAAAAATAAGTGTCCTTTCCTATAAGATTCAGATAGAAAGTCATTATAGTGAGACCATGTATACTGGGTGAAGAATTTGTTTTGGCAAATACTTTTCAGAAAAATATTTAATCTATGAGAATACTAAATTTCCATTTTAATAATTTAGTAGAGGTTTTTATTTAAACATTTAATGAAGATGTGAGCTTCTAATAGGTAGAAAAGACTTTTGAGAGTCTGTTTACCGACAAACAAAAAGCCCTTTATTTCTAATAGGTTGGTAGTAACCCTTAAGTGTGTGTAGTGCAGAGAATCATATCCTAGACCAATAGCATTTGAATATATGTCTGTGAAGAGTCCAGTGGATAGGACCTGAATTCTTCCTAGATCTCAGAGGGAATGGGGCAGGATGGTATGGTAATGGAGGGGACCAGCCCCCAACCAAAGTGGCTAGCCCAACCTTAACTGTCTATGTTAAAAAACACACCAAATGTTTCTATAGCATTCTTTCTGCTGCATTGTCTTTATTTCAAGCCACAGGTCTACTTGGAGGGTCATGCAGCAAGTGGCTTATAAATAAAATCAGAGTCTATGAATAGTGTCATCACATTAAGAGACAGAATTGCAGGGTTTTCTCATTATGTAAAAAACTCGCATCTTGGGGATCCATGAGTTGGTATCATCTATGGAACACCTAAAATGGGGACAGAAATCATGTTAATAATACATACAAGCAATTCAGGAGCTAAAGCAATGAAGACTATTTAATCATTTACTGAGCTGGAAATTCCATATAAATTCCATATAATGCCTCACAGTTAAAATGCAGTAAGTGCAACTGGGCCATTTCCAAAATTAGCAAATATTACCAAAATATTACCACTGTTGTTAATTGCTTCCTACTTTTCTCAAATCTCACTGTACGTCATCAAAAAAGACAACCTAAAGATGGTGACTGTATGCGTTTTAGAAGTCTAAGAATTGGGACATTCAAATGTATCCTTTAGGTTACATTAATGCTAACTGTCTCCATTTTCACAGGGACTAGAACTTTTCATACTGTCATGGTACCAAAGTAGAAAAGGAAAAAAAAAACAAGTAAAACATTTTGGCTGCAATGATTTTTGCCTTCATTTTCCAGAATATCATTATGCAGCTTAAAGTACTAGGGAAAATAAAAAGTAATAATTTCTTTTTTTCTCAAACAGCACATATGTTTCTTTATAAATTTAAATTACAGCGCTCATGGAAATGTTCAGAGTCTTCCACCAAACATTCCTGAGAAGCAGAAAGACAACAGATTCTGTATAGTTTTACGTATACAGAGGCTTTTTGTAATGTAACACAAAGGTAAAAAAATAACTTTCTTTGGATTAGTGCTTATGTTTGAAAACATTATTTACTGGGGTAGTCCATAGTTTTTTCTTCTGTTACTTATGCCAAAATAAGGCATTGTTCGTACAGAAGCAGTAGATCTGAATAAATTTTTTCTGAATATTCTTGAACATGAAAAATACATAGAAAGGTAATATAATGTAATTTTAAATTCTCATGCAAGTAATTCAGATTTTCTTATTAATTAAAAGATAATTTAATGTGATGACATAAATAATTTTTATTCCATATTATAAATAACACTAAATTGAAAATGTCAAGCTGAATAAATGCTTGTCAGATTTCTATGCACAGATGTTCTCCCCACATAAAAGTTTAAATTTTAAATCTACCCACCAATAAAGTTTAAATTTTACATTTAACTAAAGTCATCATCATATTAATTAAGGGAGATGACTTAACTCTTTCCTTAATCATGAAGATTGTCTTACAAAGCTTCATTTTCATAAACACATATGACATAAGTCATTTCCATTTTAAGCCAGTAATTTGAAAAAAAAAAATTGAGCTACCATCAGAGCAGATCCCCAAAATGGCTATTATATTTAAATTAACACAAATTATACAATGTATGTCATAATATGCTGAACCATTTTACTTTGGTAAGAATATTTAGTGGAAGTTAATGTTCAAAAATAACAATTCAGTTTCAACCCCAATTTATTCAAGTCATAATTTAAAGAACTTCAGTTCACAAAATGTATTCTTTTAACTGAAATAAAAGTAACTATAAACAGTCCCCAGTTTTAGAGTTTTAAAGGAACTCTGCTTACATCCTCTGACTCAAAACTCTTGCCAGTATCGAAATACAGAAGAACCTCTGTAAGTTGACAACCCTTACAGGGTGGGACTGTAATTGACTGTTCAACATACGAGATGGTCAGTGTAGGGAGGTGGTCAACTATGGAGGTTCTATTATATTAAGACTTGCTCAGCAAATTTTCAAGAGTGTGAAAAACAATTTATATACATTTGAAAGTTTAATTGATGTCAAAATTATACTTTAACTTTCATCAGTCATTCTGAAAGTCCTTTCACTTCAACATTAGTAGTTTCACTTTTGCTTATTTCTGCAGCTTACAGCAGAATGTAGCCCCTCAAAGAAATAAAAATATACCAAAAGGTTAAGCAGAGTCATAGTTCTTAATTCTAACCACCCCCAAAGATTGGCCTAACTAATTAGGCCAATTAATTGATTTTCTAGGTTCCTAAACATAGAAAGAATGAAAAACACTGAACATTTTCTGCTGAGTTATACACAAATACATTAATGCTAACTAATAAAATTGTCTAATTTAAAGAGTAACTGACCTGAGATGTACCTTGCTCCGATTAACATTACCATGCTACTCACTATAAAAAAGCCCAAGGGCAGACTACAGAAGATACTAGGGTCACCTGTGGTCATCCAAGCAGAAGGGAATTCCAGTCAAGCAAACCAAAAGAGAGACACATAATTACAATATTTGTGTTAAGAATCACAAGATAGCAAAACAAAATAAGTTATAAAAATAATATATTCATAAAAGGCAGCAAAGAGTTATTATTTAAAATCAAAAATACAATCAATATTTAAGGCTTATGACAATTAACAAACAATACAGACAGCATGCCACAAATAGCCAGAACATAATACATATATAGACCAACATTAACCTCCCACCGGCAATGCCAAAGAAAGCCTATGGAAAACTTTTTGGGAGGCTGTGCTGTAGATTTTAGCTTTCTTGATTCTTTACTCAAAGATACTAAATGAGCAATTCAATTCCTATAAATGTCAAATTATTGGTTGTTTGGCTATCAGAGAAAAGTCTTATCAGTCTACTGAAAGTAAATGTTAAACTCCATTTTTGCTAAAATATTCAGTTTTATTTTAAAAATATTAATAGAATTTGGTGCATAAAGAAATGTACCTGACAATATTACCGTAATTGTAAAACTAAGTTGTATTAATCTACTTTTAAAAATTACCTGAGAATATGATTGTTTCAGCTTTTTTTTTTATTACAGCCATCTGATCTTTGATAAAGAATATGATTATTTTGATACTTTCTAACCGGAATTCTCTTGGAACCCCTTCCTTTCAACATTGTTCCTTAGATATGTACATATATACATATATATATAAATCTTTTTTAAATTTAAAAATTGTGTATCTAGAATATTCAACATTCTTTAAAAGAGAAATTTAGGCCAGGCACGGTGGCTCACGCCAGTAATCCTAGTACTCTGGGAGACCCAGGTGGGAGGAGGATTAATGGAGGAGGATTAATTGAACTCAGGAGTTTGAGACTAGCCTGAGCAAAGCAAGATCTCATCTGTACTAAAAAAAATTTTTTTTAAAAGAAAAATTTCCAGGTATTGTGGAGGGCACCTATAGTCCCAGTTACTTGAGAGGCTGAGGCAGGAGGATAGCTTGAGCCCAGGAGTTTGAGATTGCTGTGAGCTAGCCCGAGGCCATGGCACTCTAGTCCAGGCAACAGAGTGAGACTCTGTCTCAAAAATAAATAAATAAATAAATAAAAATAAAACAGAAGTCTGCGCTGGTAGCACAGTGGTTATGGCGCTAGCCATGTGCACTGAGGGTGGCGGGTTCAAGCTTGGCCTGGGCCAGCTAAACAACAATGACAGCTGCAACAAGAAAATAGCCGGGTGCTATAGCGGGTGCCTGTAGTCCCAGCTACTTGAGAGGCTGAGGCAAGAGAATCACTTAAGCCCAAGAGTTTGAGGTTGCTGTGAGCTGTGATGCCACGGCATTCTACCCAGGGTGACATAGTGAGACTCTGTCTCAAAAAATAAAAAACAAAACAAGAACAGAAGTTTATTCAAAAATAACATCCATGAGTTAAGAAAATACAACTATTAGATAAAGGGGCTTCCTTAAAGCACAGCTAAAGATTCTCTATGAACATATCTTGTTATACAGGGTGTCCATAAAATTCACGTGCAATTTAAGATTGCACACGATTTTCAATTGCACACAAACTTTATCCCTGTATAGTAAACTAAAGAGAAGTCATTTCTTTCCTTTTCTGAGAGATGACTTTTTTTTCCCTTACCATGCATTTCTTTCTCTTGAGGAGGTACATTTTTATTAAAGAGGGATATAAACCCTTTCCTCCATTTTACACTGCTTATGTTATGTTTTTCAAATAAAAAAGGTTTTGTCTTGGCTCCATATTTCTGGAAAAGGGGAACATATTTTCTAGTTCTCTTAAAGAAATCCTACCACTCATGCTAAGATATATTAACTAATTTTTCTGATATTCCCACAGTGTGAGTTCTAGTTAGAGAAGAAGATCCTGAGGATTATCTACATTCACAGGTCCTTCTCAATCTAGGGTGGCATCTATGTAATGAACTTATTTCCCTTTCAGTGGTGTATGTGTATGTATATGTGTGTATATGTATGTGTGGGTATATATTATATATAATAATACTTGTTATTCGATAGCTGTATAATATATTTGAACTAATTTGACCTGTTTTCAAAATGTTGTTTTAGTGGGTTTAGCCCAGAGCCAAGAAGTCATCATTTATGGTAAACTCTCTAAAAAACATCAAACTCTCTGGGAGGCTGAGGCAAGTGGATTGCCTGAGCTCTGGAGTTCCAGACCAGCCTGAGCCAGAGCGAGACTTAATTCTAAAAATAGCTGGGCGTTGTGGTGGGCTAGTCCCAGCTACTCCGGAGGCTGAGGCAAGAGAATCACTTAAGCCCAGGAGTTTGAGGTTGCTGTGAGCTAAGATAAGACTCTGTCTCAAAAATAAAATTGTTTATAATACATTCAAATATAGTTACAAACAAGAAAATAAACATCAGATTGCGTCAAAATTAGCAAAGCACTTTGGAAATTAAGCAACCCTATATTCTTCCCATAAATTAAAACAATTTAAGGAGGTGGCTCAGTGCCTATAGCTCAGTGGTTAGGGCGTTGGCCACATGCACTGGGGCTGATGTGTTTGAACCTGGCCTGGGCCTGCTAAACAACAATGACAACTACAATTAAAAATTGCATCTTACAAGGGTATATGTGAAACTTAGTAAATGTGGAATGTAAATGTCTTAACACAATAACTGTGAAATTGCCAGGAAGGCTATGTTAACCAGTGTGATGTAAATGTGTCAACCGGTCTGTGAAACTAGTGTATGATGGATGCCCCATGATCATATCAATGTATACAGCTATGATTTAATAAAAAAAAAAAAAAAAGAAAAGAGGAAAAAAAATAATAAAAAATAAAATAAAATAAAAGATCCCTATCTCCTTATATCATTTACAAGGCTTAAAGCCTACAATTTCAAAATTTCTTAATAAAGATGTCCTTAATATAACACATTCTTTATTCAACACCCCCATCCTTCCAGGTAAGAAACCTAATGGTACCTACTGCCTAGTTCAGGACCTCAGAGTCATTAATGCTGCTGTAATATCTATCCATTCTGTTGTTCCCAACCCCTACACCCTCTTGTCTACCATTCCCCCTACCATATTATCCTTTTCAGTTTTAGATCTAAAAAATACTTTCTTCACTATATCTCTCCACCCTAATTCCCAAGACCTCTTTGCCTTTACCTGGACTGACCCAGATACCCATCACTCAGCTCAATTAACCTGGACAGTATTGCCTCAGGAATTTCAAGACTCTCATAACCTTTTAGGCCAGGCTCTTGCTTTAGATCTTTTATATTTCTCTCACCCACACATTACTGTCCTCCAATATGTTGATAACCTACTTATTTGTGCCCCATCCCTTCCTTCTTGTACCCAAAGCACAATTTGTCTTCTCAACTTCTTGGCCTTCAAGGGCTCCCAGGTCTCCAAGTCAAAAGCTCAATTAGTGACCACCCAGGTCATATACTTAGGCATAAAGCCAAACTCCAACACACACACACTATCACTACTTCTTGCAAAACCCTCATAAAAACATGTTTGTTTCCATCACTGAAAAAGAAGTCCTCTCCATTTTAGGTTTGACAGGTTACCTCAAATCTGGGTCCCTAATTTTTCTCTCCTAGCTCAGCCCCTTTACTAAGGTGAAAAGATCTACAAGAACCCTTAAACCCTTCATAACCCATAACATTCTTTTCCATAAGCATAAAGAAGTTGTCCTTTCAGCTCTGGCTCTCACTCTACCTAATCCAACTCACCCCTTCACCCTCTATACCATAGAAAAACAAAACTCACCTCTAGGAGTCCTAAAACAATACCAAGGTCCATCCTTCCAACCAGTGGCTTACCTCTCTAAACAGCCAGATACTACCCTCAAAGGCTAGGCCACCTGTTTCTGTGCCCTAGCAGCTTCTGCCATCCTAACAAAGAAAAGATTAAAATTAACTCTAGGTCAGCTGGGCACTGTGGCGCATGCCTCTGATCTTAGCACTCTGGGAGACCGAGGTGAGCGGATTGTTTGAGCTCAGGAATTGGAGACCAGCCCGAGCAAGAGTGAGACCCCATCTCAAAAAACTAGCCAGGCACTGTGGTGAGCACCTGTAATCTCCGCTACTCGGGAGGCTGAGGCAAGAGAATCACTTGAGTCCAAGAGTTTGAGGTTGCTGTGAGCTATGATGCCATATCACTCTACCAAGGGTGACAAAGTGAGACTCTGTTTCAAAAAAATCAAAATTAACTCTAGGTCAGCCCATCACTGTTCTCTCTTCCCATAATTTCCAAGATCTCATTGCTACCTGTGCTCTACTATTCCTCTATCCTTTCAAAATACAAGAATTTCACTTAATCTTCATTGCCCGTCCCTTCTTTTCGTTAGGATCCCCTACTCACCTAAACCCAGCCTATCTGCAACTTTTGCCACATTCAGAGCCTATGTATTCATGTGAGGAAGCCATACTACATGTCCAAAACTTTTCCCTAGCATATCAGATACCACCTTCTAGAGCCACAACACACCTGGCTTATTGATGGCAGTTCACTCCTACATAAAAGTCAGATATGGGCAGCTTATGCCATCATCTTCCCTCCCTCCACTGTCATTGAGGCCAAACCTCTCCCCCTAGGAATTTCTCAAAAGGAAGAACTGGCTGACCTCACTTGAGCTTTACAAATCACCAGGGGTGGGGGGGTTGGGGGGGACAATATATACACCTATTTGAAATACACCTATCACATCTTACACCACCATGCTGCTATCTGGGCTGAGAAAGGCTTTATCACTACACAGGGCTCCCCTATAACAAATGGTCCTCACATATACCAACTCCTCCGTATAGTCCTACAGCCCACCTGCATTGTGGTCATTCACTGTAGAGGCTACCTATCTCCATCCAGATCCTATCACTCAGGGCAACCATCATGCTGATTCCATAGCACATCAAGATGCCCTCACCCAGTCTCCCCCTTATCTCCTCTCCCCTCGTTTTTCATCAATTATACTCCAGTACTCTTCAGAAGAAATAACCAAATATGCTCTCTACACAACAAGGATGGTTCTTAAAGAGAAATGACTTCTTCTCCCCACAGTCCAGACCACAAAAATCCTTATACAACTCCACAATCTGCAATGTGTTTTGTGTAGGAACAAGACTCTTAAAACCCTTTTTATAACCTCTAATTCCATGCCCTAGTCTCCATTCTTTTCTAAAACAAATCTCCTCCTCCTGTACCATCTGTGCTGCAACCTCTCCAAGGGGAGGTCTCACCTCTTCCCTCTCCCAACTACATCAGGCTAGACAGAGGCCACCTCCCAGGCCAAGACTGGCAAATAGATTACACCCACATGCCTCCTGTAAAAAAGACAAAGATCCTTTTTTCTCTCGGATGGATGAGGATGGATCAAAGCCTTCCCTCTCACTTTAGAAAAATTCCAAGACAGTCTAGATTTTACTGCTTAAGCAGGGAATAATTAGAGTGTCAGACATGGGCCTGCTCTAGCCCACTTTCTACTCAGAAAACCTTCCCTTTTAAGCCCTTTTGAATGGATGTATAGCTGCCTTTTTCTGTTAGGAAATCTGCCACCACCTTCCTCCCCGCTTGGGGACTATCTCTCAACTCTTCAACACTTTACAAAATCTTCTCCAGAAGCACGCTGACCTCACCTGTCTCAACCTGATCAGAGAAAACAATATCCTCACTTAAAATTGAAGGCAAGGTTCTTTCTAAAGCTCACCCAGATGCCTTAAGGGGGTGCTCTCCATCATGGAAAGTTCCATACACTGTTCTTACCACCCTTACGGCAGTTAAACTGATTTCTCCCAAACCTGGTCCACATCTCAAAACCCTACCACACCCCAATAGCGAGGCACAGCTCCACCTTAACAAGCCCAACCTTCCTCAAACTCCAGATAATTCCTAATGAACCATTAACCACAATGACATACCTTCTTCACCCTCCTCCAGAGCCCCCATCCTAGCCACATTTTCTCTTTCTTCTATTTCCTGCCAGAGCCCCTCCAAAGGGCAGTCCTGGGATTCCTCTTTGACAAATTCCTCCAAGGATCCTTCCCCAGTCACCCATGGGAAAACATCATAAGCCTTTTTTTTTAATCTGGATACCTCCTGCTCCCTCTCCCTGTTCTCTTCCCTCCTATTCTGTGCAGTTTTAACAAAATCTTCTTTACCTGTTTATCTAAACCCTTCCTTTCCTCTAACTCAATCCATGCTCAAAAAGTCTAAACCCACCTTAGCATCTACTTGTATATATTTACTCATTTCCCCCAACTCTCATTCAGCTATACCTGTCTCACCTCGAATTTGGACTTCTATATCTACCTCCTTAAGCTACATTGTGTATAAAGGAAGAATTTTCTCTTCTCAATCATCCAATATAATTCATTCCCCAGCAAATATCAAAGATATGCTAATAATCTTCTGATTATTACATAACTACATAACTTTTACATAACATACCCAATCCTTAAAACCCCTAACCTCCTCTCAAAAGGCTATGAAAAGGTCCACAGGCAAGGTAATGTCTCTTCCATCCCAAGAGATCCCCTCTGCATTCAAAGAACCAAATCCCAAGGGTTTGGATTAGCTCATTGAGGGAGAAGGGGGCTTTTTCCCTTTTTTTACAGGAAGCATGCTGTTCTACACCAAGAATTCTGACCTGGTCCAAGAGGGCATCACCCAACTCCAGGAACAAGCCACCTATCTATGCCCTCAAAATGAGAAATCCTGATTCAACAGCCCATGGGGATGCTGGATTATATCCCTCTTTGGGACCCTTTACTGCAGTTCTGTTATTAACCATTGCCCCTTGTGTTATCCAATTCCTGTTTTCTTTTATCCAATACAGGATAAAGATGTCATCTGCCATTCTAAGCCAATTCCTATTACTCTCTGAATGCCCTCCCAATATATCCCAAACCTGTAAAGCCCTGCTAATACCCAGCTCATCCTAGTGAGGACAACTATGGCCCTATCCAGGGAGAAGCAGCTCCAGAAGATTGACCTTCAACCCCATAACTTCTTTTAAGAGTTAAGAATGTCAGGTGCCTAAACCATTCACCCACCTCCCCTCCCAGAACAAAAGACCTAGCTGGCTTTACCCCAAGAGTTCTGCTTTACAGACCCTAGCCTGCCAAAGCCTTCCAGCAACATGTGGAATCTCTCTCCACCTACACCAAGTATAAAAACAAGTCCCCAACCTCTCTCTGTGCAGATGTCATCTTTCCACTGCCAGTCACCCTCCCCTTTCAGTAAACCTGGCCTGAACATCTCCTTTGAGGCTTCACCTCTGGGTGCCATAATTTACACTTTTCATCATGTATATACTTTGGGCATCTCTTATAAATGCAGAATTCAAATGTGACTTGAATTCATCTTTTGTTATTGTACATGTTGAATGTTACAATTTTAATATGGCTTGTTTCTTTCTTCAGATGTTTATATTTTTTGATGCCCTCTGTATATAAATGGTCTAAATGAATCAATAAAAAAGCACATAGCTCTTGATAAAATAGACAGACCTATCTATATTCTACAGAAGAAATCCATTTTAAAGATACAAGTATATTAAAAGTAAAACAAAGACATAACCTGCTTACACCAATCATAATAAAGTTAGACTATATTAATAGAAAACAAAATATAATTTCACAACAAAGGAGATTACCAGATATCAAAAGGGTCATTTCTTAAATATCTACTTGCCAATTCATCAAGAAGACATAATAATCCTAAACTTTTATGTACTTTGTAACAGATCTTCAAAATAAGTGTCATGAAATGTGTTTGAATTACAAGGAGAAATATAAAAACATAAATTACAACATGTCTCTATATTTCACAGAACAAGTAGATAAGAAATCAGAAATGATATAAAAGTCTTATAGTGTGCAATAACCAATACAGAAAAATACATGTTCATTTTAAGTGGACACAGAATATGCACCAAAGTTGAACCTACTCTGGGCTATAACATTGAAAAATTAAATGTAAAAGAATGCAAATCATGCCAAATACATACTTTGACAAAATATAGTTCAATTAGAAGGCAATTACAGAAAGATAGCTTGAAAATCCACAAATATTACACTTTTACATAACCTATGAAACAAATAAGATAATTAAAATTTTTGAACTGTATGAAAGTCAAAACAAAACACATCAAGATATGTGGATGTGTCTAAAATATGTGTAGAGGAGAATTTTTAGCATAAGATGGCTATATTATAAATGAAGCCAGATGCCAAGCAACTACCTCAGTTTTGACCTTAACCAGCAATCCAAAGAAGAGCAAATTAATCTAAAATATACAGAGGACAAAAGATGATTAAAAAATGACAATTGATGAAATATATAGTAGAAAAGCAGTAGAGAAAACATACAAAATAGAAAATTTTGTCTTTGAAAACATATGAGGTCTACAATTAAGCTCTTGTACTACTTCTAAAGAAAGTGCTACATAGTTCATTGCTGAATATCACTATGGTCATTTTTGATGTACTCTCTTTTGGAAGCTATGCACTGAAATCAGAGGCTAGTTCACCCTTAAAAGCGATTTTGGAATTCCTTTTCTGGAACAATCATTACAGCTGTTGTTGTACAGCACATAAAAACAAGCAATGTTAATGAACACAGTCACACATTAACAAAAACACAAACAAAGCTGTGTGAGACACTGATATACTAAGGTTATGAAACATTACTGAATTGTCGTTACAGGGATGCCCATGTTAGTGCATGGTTGCAAGTTTATGAACTTAATTGACAGATTTCATATGTCAATATATTATGATTACGTTTATACAAAATTGTAGAAAATTCAAACATACAGGGACAAAAAGCAGATAAGTGGCTGCCTGAGGTTGGAGTTGAAAGGTAAGTATCGTTGGCAAGCACTTAACAAGCATTAGGAGGAAAGATTTATTTTATTTTCTTCATAGAATTATGGGAGCAATTTGAAGTCTGGTGTATGTATATATTGTATAGTGGTAAAGTCTGGGTTTTTGGTGTACCCATCACCAGAATAGTGTACATTATAACTCATAGGTAATTTCTCATCCCTAATCTCCTTCTACCTTCCCCCCTTTTGAGTCTCCAATGTCCATCATACCACTTTGTGGTTTCTTACATAGCCATAGTTTCTTTCACATGCAAGTGAGTACATACAGCACACGTGATGGTACATTTTACAAGAACATGTACATTTCAAATGTGTACAGTTCACCATATGCCAATTATACCTCAATAAAGCAGTTAAAATTTAAAAAGAGTCCATTACACAGTATAATCTTTATATGTATAAATCTATAAATGTCACAAATTGTAATGGAGTGGTGCAAGATGGGATGTAGGCTGTGGTATCAGAAGGAAAATTGGAACTAATTTGCTTTGAAATTGTCATATAATTGAATACACAATACCATAGAATTGAAAACACCAGAATATACCTAGGTAAATTTGGGCAGTTTATTTATCCTCTGAACTCATTTAGAAAATGTAGGGCTTTCCTTCAAGTAACTTTAAAGCACTTCCCAACTCTCTAGTTCCACATCTAAATCTAGGCAAGAAACAGCAATTCTGGTGGAGTCCCTACGTTTCAGCTGATGTATGACCATGTCAACAACTGTCCACAAATTAGAAACAATGATATTCTTTCTAAAGTGCTATATTTTTCAAGGCCTTCAAAATATTCAGAATGTGAGATTAATAAAATAATCAAGATTTAAAACAATGGTCCATCTCCAGTAAAGCAGTTCTCTTTCGGATAATCTTCACATTTCACTCTCTTTCCTCAATTCATTTTCTTGTCTATACGCAGATATAGATATCTGCTTCTTTGTATTTCCCAACATACTTCCCATCTTAAATGTTAGCTATTATGATATTAGCCTTCAAGTTCAACATTTTAGCAGTGCTCGCAGAGTAAGTCACTCATTGTTACTCTGAAGTTTGGCCATCTGAGCATCTCATGATCAAAGTCTATTAATTTAAAATTAGAAGAATTGATAATTACAACATTTTAAGATGTTAAGAACTGCACAAGACTATGGGGGTGGGAATTATTTAATAAATTAACTGGGCAAATGATGAAACTGAAAGAATAATGGTTAAGTTATAGTACCTATATGTTACTGTACAAACAATGCATATTTCCTCTAGGTTGAATAAATCAAAATATTGCATAGTACTTTCCTCTTACACTCATATTTAATAAACTATAACAAGATAAAAGATTATAGATTTTGATTCCTAGCCTTCACCTTTCCTATCACCATTATGTATAAAAGAAAAATTGATTCTGACCTTGAAGTCAGAGTGTTAAAAATAAATCTCTGTTGCACTGTTTCTTTTCTCTGTTTCTGAAATAACTGTTTAAGCTCACTCAGGAGATTACTGTAATGATCCACTAGCTTTTTATAAGTACTGAAAAGAAGTAAAAGAGATGTTTGTGCTGGGAAGTGTTTATTAGTTCCAAACATATTTCAAGGTCAACAGATACTCCATATTCCATGTGGTCTCTATTACTTAGGATAGTGTTTACTACTGAGAGAATATATAAGTGTGTCTGCATGACACACCCACACACACATATATACATGTATATATCATCTTGGTAAAATATGTTTTGTAATCCATAAGACATGCATAATTTATAAGGCTCAAATATTTATTTAAAATATTTACCAACAAGCAAACATAATTTTCAATTGATAATATACAGAAAAATATGTGACAAAGTCTAGTGATAAATTCTATTTTCTCAATTTTCTTATTATAATCCTTAATTAAGTCTTGATGTAATTTAAATTAATCAGTCTCATTAATATCTGCATAACTGATCATTGTGAAACACATTCATCATGATATCAAGTTTTATACAAATAATAAGTATTTTATCATAAGTTGCAAAAAGAATTATTAAAAGAGAGGGAAAAATACAAAACACATTCTTGTAATTTATCAGTGTAATTTATCTAATCAGTATGACTGATTTTCACTCCTACATGTTAAATCAATTGAGATTATAAGGAGAGTAAAAAACATCATAAAAATACTGCATAAACACCATCTTTGAGAGAGCTATTATTTTAACAAACAAATTTATTAAAACTCGAGGATCTTGTTTTAGTAATGACTAAGTAACATTTTATCAGAATGGCTCCTCTGCAGAAAACAAATAAAAATATTGGACATTATACCCAAAGTAGACACAAGAAGGAAATAGATAGTGAAGAAAAACTTTCAGAATCTACTGGTGAGTATATGCTCAAAGGAGGCCATGGGTAAATGAAGTGAAAGTCCATTTTCATAAATTTGCCCTGAAGTCATATGTATGACGTGGCAGGGTACCTTGCAAAAACTGTAGTATTTCTGGTCTGAAGAGTCATAAAATGAAAGCTGAGAAGACTATGACTAAAGAATAGCATAAGGGAATTTAGAACGGGAAAGTTCCAGAGAAGATAACATCTAACTCTCTCTTCCCACGTATGTCCCTGATCCCTGACATATGCATGCACATACAAGATGCAAAACAGCTCATCTAAAAATAATAAATATAAACTGTGGACAGAATTGTCAAAAAGCAGAGTTTATAATTAAACTCCAGCCAAGATAAAACAATTACATAAGAAATAGCACTCATTTGAGAAAAAAATAACAGAAATAAAAATCCCCAAAATGCAATTTTCTTATGTCCAAGATATGATACAAAAGTATTCAGAAAGAAGTAGGGAACTAGGGAAACGATACAAAGAGATCAAATTAAACAAAGACCAACTCTGAGTTAACATGCATTTTAGGAATTAACAAATAAGGATTTTAAAGTGGCCAGTATAACAATTCTCAATGAAGTAAAGCAAAATATGTTCACAGCAAATGAAAATATGTAGAACGCTATCAGAAAAATAGAAGCAATAAACTAAAATGGAAATTCTAGAAAAAAACTTGAAATTAAAAATGAATTATGTGATAAATTTACCAGAGATAAGGAGATGATAGAGGAAAGACTAAGTGAATTCAAAGATCAATAAATACAGGTCATGCAGGATGGCTCTGTAATTGTTACACTCTGAGGGGCTGATGTGGGTGGATCACTTGAGGTCCGGAGTTACAGAGCAGCCTGAGAATGAGTTAGACCCTGTCTCTACTAACAATAGACAAATTAGCTTAACATCTTAACAGGTGCCTGTAGTTCTAGCTACTCGGGAAGCTGAGGCAGAAAGACCCCTTGAGCCTAGGAGTTGCTATGAGCTAGCCTGACACCATGCTACTCTGAGTCTAAGTCTGTTATCCTAACCCAGGATAACAGAGTTAGACTCTGTCTCAAAAGTAAATACATGCATACCTACAAATTATCTATGATAAAAACAGATATAAAAATGTTTTTAAAAACGAACAGAGCCTAAAAAACCTATTAGGTAATAGCATACAGTCTTTTTAACATGTTGGAATCCCAGAAGAAAAATAAAGAGAAACAAGGCAAACAAGACTCTAAAGGAAAAATTCCCTAATTTCCCCAAATTTGATTAGAGTTAGAAATTTATGAATGTTTTGTGTAAAGAACAAAAAATTGATGTAATCACTATTGAAATCCAGAGGAAAGTGCAATCTTATAAGCAGAAACAGCAAACAAATTATTGCCTATATGGCGACAACAATTGAAAGTAATGGTTGACTTTTTCACTGGACACTATAGATGTCAGAAGAGAGAAGAGCAGCACTGCTTAAGTGCTAAACCAAGCAATCATACAAAATTGTCAACCCAGAATTCTATATATAAGATACTGTATAAAATATTCTCCAAGAGTTACAGCAAAATACTTTATCAGATTTTTTTTCAGATTAATCAAGTAAATAAGGAAGTAAACAAATAATAAGATAATTCGTTGACATACATTACAAGGAATGATGAAGAAAGTTTCACATGCTGAAATGGAATTATACTAGACACAAACTCTGAAGTTCAGAAAAGAATGAAAAACTTTGGGAATTACATACCTGGGTATATGTAAGTGACTATTTGCTTAATTTTTCTCCCAACTTAAGTATTATACACACAACTAATTAAAGCAAACATTCCAACATCCTTTTGTCTGGTTTATAAGGTATAAAAAATAGAGCATACATAACCACCACAAAAAGTTAGTATTTTAGGTTTTGTAGGCCCTAGAGTTCTTGGAACTAATGAACTGTGCCATTGTAGCCACAGACAATACATATGTTCTTAGGTATGGCTGCATTCTAATAGAACTTGGACTATTATGCTGCATTCCAGGCAATTGGACCGTGAGCCATTGTTTGTCAGCTCTAGCATAAAAGACAAGAGATACAGACCTGCAGGATCGCAAAGTTTCTACAATTTATGTAAAGTGGTATACTGTCACTGGAAAACGAAAAGTTAAAGGTCTTTAATTTTCCATACAATGACTAAACCAATAATGCAAAGACACAGAGCTAAAAATCCAGTAGAATAATTAAAATAAAATTCTAAAAAATAAAATTATAGAGAAGGCAGGAAAGGAGAAGTAGAAACAAAATGATAGATAAAAACAAAATCACATAAATATTAAATTTAACATTAATAGACTTTAGTCAAAAGACACAGATTTTAAGAAAGAATTTAAAAAAGAAACTAGCTGTCTACAGATATGCACTTTATATATAGTGTCTCAAATAGGTAGAAAGCATATGGATGGCAAATTACCGTATATACTCGAGTATAAACCGAGTTTTTTTGGCACAAAATTTTGCCGAGTTCGGGTTTTTCGGCACAAATTTTGTGCCGAAAAAACTCGGCTTATACTCAAGTGTATACGGTATATAGCATAAAAACGGTATAAGAAGGCTGAAATAGCTATATCAATACCAGATAAAATAAATATCAAGACATGAAATATCACCAAAGATAATGAGAAATCAATAGGGATAAAGTATCAATTCTATAGAACATAATCATAAATGTGTATACATCTAATAACAATGTTTCAAAAATGTATGAAGCAAAAATGTACATAATTAATAATTCTAAAATAAGAATTGAAGATTTTAATAGCTCTTGCTCAATAACTGATATGATTATGCAAAAATGCAGCAGATAAAAATATTAAAAAATATATATATATATACACCAGTTGACTTAACTAGTATTTATAGAACTCAATCACAAAATCACATTACGTATTTTTTCATGCACATACAGTATGTTACATTGTAGACAAACATGCTGATCTATAAAGGTCCAATGATGCTAAAAAAATGAAATTAAACAGAGCATGTTTTCTGAGCATGGCATAATTAAATCAAGATATATCAGTAGAAAACGCCAAAATGGAAATTTTAAAACATGTTTCTCAAGAATTGATGCATCACAGAAAAAAATCAAAAAGGAAATAAGAAAGCATGCTGAACTGAATGACAAAAATAATAAACTTTGGAACATGTCTCTTAAACAGCAATTAGAGGTAAATATATACCTTTAAATATTCGTGTTAGAAAAGAAGAAAGTTTAAATACAATTATTAGAGTTGTCACTTTAAAAATCAGAAAAGAAAATTAATAGCAAATTAAACTCAAAATAAGCACATGGAAGTTCTTAATAAAGCCAAGAGTGGAAATCAATACAATTGAATAAAAGTGAGAAACAATAAATAAAACCCAAACCTGGTTCTTTGAAAAGGTAACTAGAATGTATAAGCTTCTACTTATAAAGAACAAATTAAAAGAGATGAAATGTAAAGTGTCACTTTTAGGAATTAAAGTTAGAATAACACTGAAATTAAATAGATACTAAGAGAACATAATGAATAACATTAAGCCCATAAATTTGACAACCTAGAAGAAATGGACCAAAATTATGAAAAAATGAATAGAAATTTAATGATTCTTATATTGAATATTGACATACCCCTAAGGAAGATAGATCAAAAATATCTTTGAAAAGATGAATCTATATAGCAAGCCAAATGTAGTTTATCCAAGTAATGCAATGTTGGTGTATGCCTAAGATAACAAGCATAACTTATTTATGCTACTGGCCATATTTTGCTGTGTTTTATAAACTATATAGAGGTATAATAGATATATTAAAAATTCACTTATTTAATGCATGCATTTTGATGAGTATACATACACACGGACTGTCCGGAAAGTATCCAGACATATATGTCTCTATTTTCATATTACATTGCTGGATACTTCCTATATAGCCCTCATATTTACACATATAAACATGTGTATACATGTGCATGCCAGTAATACCATCACCACAATCTAGGTTCTAAATATATTCATAACATAAAAAAATTCTGATGTGCTTTTGTTGTTGTATTTATGGGTGTGTTTGTAGGTATGTATGTGTTAAGAACACATCACCTGAGGTCTGTCATCTTAACATGTTTTGGAGTGCATAATACCATACTAACTAATAGTTACAAGGTGTTGTAAAATGGATCTCTAGAACTAATTCATTTTGCAAAACTGAAACTTTATACCCATTGAGCAGCACTATACCATTACCCCTCCCCTAGCCCCTGATGACTATCATTTTACTATCTGCTTCTATGAGTTCAAATATTTTAGGTATCTCATCTAAGTGGAATCATACAGTATGTAATCTTCTGTGACACTCTTTCTTCACTTAGCCTAAGTTTCTCTATGTTGCCACAAATGGTAGGGTTTCCTTCCTTAAAGCTTAATGATTATATATATAATATATATATTATTATATATATATTATATCATATATATAATAATATTATATATCATATATATTATATATATATGATATTTTCTTTATCAATTTGTATGATGAACATTTGGGGTTTTCCATATCTTGGCTATTGTGATAATGCTGCAACAAAAATGGGGGTGCAGATATTCTTCAAGATCCTAATGTCAATTTTTTGGATATACTGTATCCAAAAATGGGATTTCAAGATCATATGATTGTTCCATTTGTAACTGGGGAAATGTTCACATTGTTTTCCATAATGACTACACCCTTTTATACTTTTGCCAACAGTGTATAAGAATTTCAATTTCTTCACTTATTTACCAACACTATATTTTCATGTTTAGATAATGGCCATCTTAAAAGGTCCTATCTCATTGTGCTTTTGATCTGCATTTCCCTGAAAACTAGTGATGTTGAGCACCTTTGCATATATGTGGTGGTCATTTCTATGTCTTCTTTGAGGAAATGTCTATTCAAATCATTTATTGTTTTAATTACTTATCTAATTGGTAGGAGTATTGTATATATTTTGGATAATAATCCCCTAACATACATGGTTTACTAATATTTTCATTCAGTCTGTAGGTTGATTTTTCACTCTCCTGATTGCTTTCTGTGCAAAAAAAATTTTTTTTAATTGTTTGGGATTCATTCAGGGTACAAAGAATTAGACTACATTGATTGCATTTGTTAGAGAAAGTTCTTCTCAAGAGGTGGGACATACACCGTGACCTCTCAGCCCCTTTGCTCTTCCCCTCTTAGGGGAGAAAGATTTTTGACTAGAAAATTAGATGTGACTGCAGAGTAGTGAATCTGATTTTCTTTTCTTTTGTTTGAGACAGAGCCTCAAGCTGTCGCCCTGGATAGAGTGCTGTGGCATCACAGCTCACAGCAACTTCCAACTCCTGAGCTTAAACGATTCTCTTGCCTTGGCCTCCCAAGTAGCTGGGACTATAGGCGCTGGCCACAACGCCTGGCCATTTTTTGGTTGTAGTTGTCATTGGTGTTTGGCAGGCCCGGGCTAGATTTGAACCTGCCAGCTCTGGTGTATGTGGCTGGCGCTCTTAGCTGCTTGAGCTACAGGCACAGAGCCGTGATCTGATTTTCTTGGGTAACTGTTAAAATGATTTTGAAGTCATTTCTAAAAGATGAGGTCCCAAAATACTTTTGAGCAATATAGCACTGTCAGAACAAGGATAGACACGCCCACACAAAGTGATGACTTTAAGGGCAGCATATGTTAGATTCATGCATGCATTCATTAATTCAACAGGTATTATTGAACACCTAAGTAATAGACGCCACACATTGTGCTGGATTTTGAGGTAAGTGATGAAGAAGATAGACAGGGTCCTTTGCTTTTGTGCTACTTTCTATGTAGGGGAGACAGATAAACACTAAAGGAAAAAAATAGGGTAGAAATATGTTTTAGAAAGATGATTAAAAAAAGATACTGTGATAGATTACAAAAAGGCTGGGGTTGGATACTTAAGGTAGGATAGTCCAGGAGGCTCTCTTGGAGGGGGTCCTGATGGGAGAGAAGGAGCCAGCCATGGCAAGTACTAGAGGAGAAGCATTCTGGAAAAAAGGAGTAACAAGTGCATGGGCCTTGTGGCAGGAACTAGTTGAGTGCATTCTAGGAATAGAAGGGAGACCATATGGCTCGGGATACATGAGCACAGTGGGGTAGCCATGGAAGTGAGATGGTTGAGGGAGCCAGGGTCAGAATCTGTTGTGGCCATGTGAGCTGTTCTAAGGGGTTTTCTCTGACTGTTGTTTAGAAATTGGGGGAAGACCAAAAGCATGGAGATAATTAGGAAGTTATTACAGTAAATACGTAGTATTCAACAAATATTTATGGACCATCTAATACACATATGTGTCAGGAACTGTGCTAGCTGCTAGTGTATAATGGTGAATAAGATAGGGGTTCCTGTCCTCAGGATGCTGGTGACATTGGTACACAGATAGGTAAACTGGAAAATGCAAAGAAGTGTGGTAAATACTAGAATAAGGGTGGGGATGCCACATTATGGGAGTATAGAGGAGGGTCACCCAACCCTGACTGGGGACTTACAGAACGCTTCCAGGAGGAAGCATCCTCTAAGCTGAACTTGAAGAACCTCAGGACTTAGCCAGGTGAGGGGCAGGAGAAGAGCATCCGGGTGCATGAGAGCGCTCAGAGGGGAGAGAGAGCTTGATGTGTCTGAGGACTCACAAGTAGTTCAGTATGGCTGGGTCTTAAGGTTTATATCCTGACAAAAAAAAGAAATCAGTTTCAGTTTATTTTGTTTTATTTTTATAAGCCTCCTGAATTTGCATAGGAAAGGCATTCAAAGGTTTTTCAGCAGTGGAATGACATGGTTCAGGGGCCTACCCAACTCTCAACTGCTTCTCTCCCTAATCTCAAGTCAGTCTTAATAATCATCTGTTGAGCTGAAACTTTGAACCCAATGCTGTACTTACTGCTGGAAAAAAACCCAAAACATATTGGTTGAATACCTCTCTTTTCCCCTAACTAATGAAAAAGAACAGAGGAGGGGAAAAATCATGATGTTATTACTCTCAGAGTAGCAGAAAAGGCCTGCTTAGGATACTGCCTAAGACTGCTTTAAATCCCATCATCCATACCACAGCCCAGGGGTACAATGTGGTGAAGAGAGGCTTGGAGCCTACTTTAAACTTTTGTTTTTGGGGGGATGGACTTTTGGAAAATCAATTTATCAAAGGTTTGGGCCAGTTGAGTATATGCCCCAATAAGCTGACTCACTAGGTTTGTCTCTTGCCTCTAGGGAATATGTGCATAAAATGTATATCTTATCAGCATGGTTGGTCTACATTTCTTGCAATGGCAGTTCACTCCTTGTGCAATTAGACTTTTTCTTGAAACAAGCTCACTAAGGTACTTATGACAGGGGAATACTGCTTTTGCTTTGTTTTGTTTTGTTTGTTTTGAGCCAGTCTCACTCTGTCGCCCTGGTAGAGTGGCATCATAAATCACAGCAACCTTAAACTCTTGGGCTTGAGCAATCCTCTTGCCTCAGCCTCTCAAGGAGCTGTCACAATACCTGACTTTTTAAAATTATTTTTGTAGAGATGGAGTCTCTTGCTCAAGTTGGTCTTGAACTCCTAAGCTCAAGAAATTCCACCAGCCTCGGCCTCCCAAGGGATACTGCTTTTGATAGAACAGGCTGTTCCTACTCTCTACAATGTGTTCCTTATTAGGAGCTTGGAATCACAGAAATAACAAATGATGACAGCCAATGTCTATATGTGTTTAGTGTATTAATCCTCACCACAGTTCGTACTGTTATTTCTATTTTACAGTTAAGAAAATAAAAGCACAAGGAGGGTAAGTCACTTGCTTGAGGTTACCAGGGATTTGAACCCAGGTAATCTGACTCAAAAGCCCAATTTTTTTTTTTTTTTTTTTGACAGAGTCTCATTATGTTGCCCTTGGTCGATAGAGTGCCATGGTGTCACAATTCATAGCAACCTCAAACTCTTGGGCTTAAGTGATTCTCTTGCTTCAGCCTCCCAAGTACCTGGGACTACAGGCACCTGCCACAGGTGGTTGTTGTCATTGTTGTTTAGCAGGCCCTGGCCAGGTTTGAACACACCAGCCCTGGTGCATGTGGCTGGTGCCCTAACCACTGAGCTACAGGCACCAAGCCAAAAGCCCATATTTTAAAGGATTATACCATAGGCATGGCTGATTTAGGGATTTAAAGACAAATATGTAAGCATAAACCCCTAAAATTATATAAATTGGTCAATTTGGTCCCTTGGTTGTATAAAATTTGGCATAGTTATATTGATTTGAGTGATTATATAATAGTTTCAGTGTTCTGCATTATACGCTCACAACCCATACAAACAGAATTTCTTTGTACTTAAGTTGACCTAAGCAAACTAATTTATTCCAAAACTGTTTTATTTTATTTTATTAAAGACTGGGTTTCACTTTGTCACCCAGGCTGGAGTGCAGTGGCATGATCATAGCTCACTGCAGCCTCAGACTCCTGCACTCAAGTGAAAGCTGTTTTAATATTAAGTTGGGCCAGGTGTGGTGGCTTCCACTGGTCACTCTACCACTCTGGGAGGTCAAGGCAGGAGCTCAGGAGTGTGAGACCAGCCTGAGCAAGAGCCTGGGTGTGGTGGTTCATGCCTATCAGCTACTTGGGAGGCTAAGGCAAGAGGATATCTTAAACCCACGAGTTTGAGGTTATTATGAGCTATGATGACCCTAGAGTATCAGAGTGAGGATGACAGAGTGAGACTCTGTCTCACACAAAAAGAAAAATTAAGTTGGTATGATAAGCCAGGCACAGTGATACATACCTGTAGCCCTAGGTACTTGGGAGACTGATGCAGGATCCCTTCAGTCCAGGAGTTGGGCGCTGTAGTGCACCTACAATCACTATTGTGAATAGCCACTCCGCACTGTAGCCTGGGCAACATAGCAATACCCCATCTTTTTTTTTTTTTTTTTTTTTTTTGAGACAGAGCCTTAGGCTGTCACCCTGGGTAGAGTGCTGTGACATCACAGCTCACAGCAACCTCCCAACTCCTGGGCTTAAGCAATTCTTCTGCCTCGGCCTCCCAAGTAGCTGTGACTACAGATGCCCACCACAATGCCTGGCTATTTTTTGGTTGTAGTTGTCATTGCTGTTTGGCAGGCTGGATTGGAATCCGCCAGCTGGATTGGAACCTGCCAGCTCTGGTGTATGTGGCTGGCACCTTAGCCGCTTGAGCTATACGCACTGAGCTGCAAGACCCCATCTTTAAATAATAAACAAATTTAAGGCTGAGGCAAGAGAATTGCTTCAGCCCAAGAGTTTGAGGTTGCTGTGAGCTGTGACACCACAGCACTCTACCAAGGGTGACAGAATGAGACTCTGTCTCAAAATAAATAAATAAATAAATGAATAAATAATAAATTTAAAAGTTGCTAAGATAAAGCTCTAATTAAGCAATTTTCTTGTTTACTTTTTTGGGGGGAGGGAGGATGATAAAACCTTCTAAAAAACAATCTACAGGAAATCCAAACTGAAGTTTTTTCCTTTTGACAAATTTTCCTATTACAAGTAGAGTCTTTTGAAATCATTTATCTTAGAGCCCAACACCTTTAATGCCTAGTAAATAATACGTACTACAAATCACAATTACTACCATTTTTTTTTTTGACTCAGTCTATGGGAGGCTCTATGTAAACCTTAAGGTCTAGGAGAAACAACTACAGTTATGCCCACTTTACAGAGAGGAGGAAATAGGATTATAGAGGTTGAATAATTTGCTCAAGTCACATAAGTAGTTTGAAACACGGAGCTGTCTGATTTCAAAGTCCATGCTCTTAGCCTACAAATAGTTGTAGAGAAGGCTTGGTATAGTGGCTCATGCCTGTAATCCTAGAACTCTGGGAGGCTGAGGCGGGTAGATTGCCTGAGCTCACAGGTTCGAGATCAGCCTGAACCAGAGAGAGACCCAGTCTCTAAAAATAGCTGGGCATTGTGGCGGCGTCTGTAGTCCCAGCTACTTGTGAGGCTGAGGCAAGAGAATCACTTGAACCCAAGAGTTTGAGGTTGCTGTGAACTATGACACCATGGCATTCTACCAGGGGTGAACAAGTGAGACTCTTGTCTCAATTAAAAAAAAAAAAAGTTGGCTCTGCGCCTGTGGCTCAAGCGACTAAGGCACCAGCCACATACATCTGAGCTGACAGGTTCGAATCTAGCCTGGGCTTGCTAAACAACAATGACGGCTGCAACCAAAAAACAGCCGGTTTTGTGGCGGGTGCCTGTAGTCTCAGCTACTTGGGAGGCTAAGGCAGGAGAATCACTTGGACCCAGGAGTTAGAGGTTGCTGTTAGTTGTGATGCCCTGGCACTCTACCCAGGGTGACAGCTTGAGGCTCTGTCTCAAAAAATAGTTGGCAGTGCCCAGAGCTCAGTCTGTAGGGCACCAGCCTCATACACCAAGGCTGGCATGTTCGAACCTGGCCTGGGCCTGCTAAAACAACAATGACAATTGCAATAACAACAACAACAAAAAAAAATAGACAGGCAGGAGGCGCCTGTGGCTCAACGGAGAAGGGTGCCGGCCCCATATGCTGGAGGTAGCTGGTTCAAACCCAGCCCTGGCAAAAAAGAAAAAAAAAAGCCGGGCCTTATGGTGGGTGCCTGTGGTCCCAGCTACTCAGGAGGCTGAGGCAAGAGAATCCCTTAAGCCCAAGAGTTGGAGGTTGCTGTGAGTTGTGATGTCATGGCACTCTACCCAGGGCGACATAGTAAGACTCTGTCTCAAAAAAAAAAGAAAATAGTAGAAATTTGCTGTAAGAAATACTGAAATGCATGAGGATGATTATCACAATAAACATGTTTGTCCCACAATTTTGAATATGAAGTCAAACTTTTTTTCTTTCATCCCAAATTGCTCCTCAGTTTAATCATAGATATCAGATGAAAATATTAAATGAGAAGTGTTGGGGACCATTATTGTTTTTTTTTTTTTTTGACTTTGACATAGTACCCACTTGACACTTTGTTACAGAACATATCATACTTTATGAATCCACAGAAATAATTTCCAGATCATCATTAGCAATTGGTCTTTTGTTTTGTTTTTATTTTTATTTATTTATTTGTTTGAGAGTCAAGCTGTTGCCCTGGGTAGAGTGCTGTGGCATCACAGCTCACAGCAACCTCCAATTCTTGGGCTCAAGCGAGCCTCTTGCCTCCATTTTTTTATTTTTAGTAGAGATGGGGGTCTTGCTTTTGCTCAGGTTGGTCTCAAACTTGTGAGCTCAAGCAATCCACCTGCCTCGGCTTCCCAGGGTGATAGGATTACAGGCATGAGCCACTGGGCCTGGCCTTTGTTTTGTTTTTAGAAAGTGGGTTCACTATGTTGCCCAGGCTGGAGTGTAGTGGTTATTTACAGCTGTGATCATTACACACCAGAGCCTTGAACTCCTGAGCTCACATAATCCTCCCCGTTGACCTCCGGAGCAGCTGGGACTACAGGCACACTATAGCAATGTTCTTAAAAGCAGATTAAAAACACCTCTTTGAAAACTTACTAAAATAGGCATAGTGGACCCATTCTCCACTATGTGGAGATATGAGTGATAATTAGGCATCCAATAGGATCACAAAAACAAAGTATCATAGGGGGGGTTTGCCTATATAACCTAAAAGGAAAATTAGAAAATATGCTGGGCAAGGTGGCTCACGCCTATAATCCCAGCACTCTGGGAGGATGAGGTGGGTGGATCACCTGAGCTTATGGGTTCCAGAGCAGCCTGAGCAAGAGCGAGCCACATACACTGGAGCTGGTGGGTTTGAATCCAGCCCAGGCCTGCCAAACAACAATGACAACTCCAATTAAAAAAAAAAAAAAATAGCTGGGCGTTGTGGCCGGTGTCTGTAGTCCCAGCTACTTGGGAGGATGAGGCAAGAGAATTGCTTAAGCCCAAAAGTTGGAGGTTACTGTGAGCTATGATGCTACAGCACTCTACCCAGGGTGACAGAATGAGATGCTGTCTCAAAAAAAAAAAAAAAAAGGAGAAGAAGAAAATGTAAGGTGATCTTAAATAACCAAAACACACTTTGAATACTTTCATAAAGAGGTAGTAAAGCCACTATCAAAAGTTTTCAGGCTCAGCGCCTGTGGCACAGTGGTTACGGTGCCAGCCACATACACTGAGGGTGGCGGGTTGGAACTCAGCTCAGGCCAGCTAAACAACTGGAACAAAAAAAAAAGTAGCCCAGCGTTGTGGTGGGCGCCTGTAGTCCCAGCTACTTGGGAGGCTGAGGCAAGAGAATCGCTTAAGCCCACGAGTTTGAGATTGCTGTGAGCTGTGATGTCATAGCACTCTACCCAGAGTGACATAGTGAGACTCTGTCTCAAAAAAAAAAATTTTTTTTTTTTTTCAACTAAGCACATGCCATCTCTGGCTCTGCCTGGGCTAGTTTATTCATTAAACCTGGTCTTGGGAGAAAAAAATATCCAACTTAAGGCAGGGTACAATGGGTCCTATGTGTAATTCTAGCATTCTGTATGTGTAATTTTACGTGTAATTCTGTCTCTACTAAAAATAGAAAAAATTAGTCAGGTGAAGTGTCAGGAGCATCTGTAGTCCCATTTACTCGGAAGGCTGAGGCAGGAGGGTGACTTGACCTCAGGAGTTTGAGGTTGCCGTGAGCTGATAACGATGCCACTGCACTTTAGCCAGGGTGACAAGTGGGAAGATTGCATGAGGTCAGAAGTTTGAGAACAGCCTGAGCAATATGGAGACCTCAATGTCTACAAAAATGTAGAAAAAATGAGTACAGGTGATTGCACTAATGTACACGGCTATGATTTAACAATTAAAAAAAAAAAAATGTAGAAAAATTAGCCCAGCATGGTGGTCCTGCTACTCAGCGGGATGAGGCAGAAGGATCATTTGAGCCCAGAACCTTGAGGTTGCAGTGAACTATTATGATGCCACTATACTCACCCAGGCAAAAGATTGAGACCCTGTCTCAAAAAAAACAAACAAACCCAAAATTCCAATTTAGATGTTACACTGTAAGGAAAACTTTGGATGGCATAGAAACAGCTTAGTAGGCTTGGCGCCCGTAGCTCAGCAGCTAGGGCGCCTGCCACACCGGAGCTGGCGGGTTTGAATCTAGCCCAGGCCTGCCAAAAAACAATGACAATTCCAAACAAAAACAAGCAAACAAAAAAAAAAGCTGGGCGTTGTAGTGGGCACCTGTAGTCCCAGCTACTTGGGAGGCTGAGGCAAGAGAATAGCTTAAGCCCAAGAGTTGGAGGTTGCTGTGAGCTGTGATGCCATGGCACTCTAGCCAGGGTGACATAGTAAGACCTGTCTCAAAAACAAACAAACAAACCAAAAAACAGCTTAGTAAAAGGTGGGTGTGGTGGCTCATACCTGTAATTCCAGCACTTTGGAAGGCTGAGTCAGGTGGATTGCTTGAGCTCAGGAGTTCGAGACCAGCCTGAGTAAGAGCAAGACCCAGCCTCTAAAAACATAGCCGGGTGTTGTGTTGGGCACCTATAGTCCCAGATACTTGGGAAGCTGAGGCAGGAGGATCACTTGAACTCAAGAATTTGAGGTTGCTGTTAGCTATGATGCACGGCACTCTACCAAGGGCAACAAAGTGAGACTCTGTCTATAAAAAGAAAAAAAAGAAAGAAAGAAAAAGAAATAATTTAGTAAATCACAGCCAGCTAATTCCTGGAAATGCTATTTAGGAGGCAGTCATCTGCAAAAGTGAGGTTTTGTCAAAGAATATGGTATATGCTTTAAACAAGTCACCTATAAGGTGCCCTCTTCTACATGGCCAGAATACAAGGGGTTCTGGAAGTGGGAGTGATTCTTCTCATATTTATACTCAGTACTTCACTTGTAGAACTTTTGCTTTTTGCGTCTGCCAACTTTGGGTTTAGTAGATTTGGAAGTCCTGTTTCCCAAGGGAAGAATGCTTCATCCAGGGAACACAGGCATTAAACTGCTTCAATTAATTTGTGCGTGTGTTTTTTTCTTGAGCTGATTAGTGGGAAATATGTTTCTATTAATTTGGAAGCCAAAACTTCTTCCTGGTCATTTTGGGCTCTTCATGCTATTAAGCCAAAGGCAGAAAAGGAGTTTGCAATATGGGGTGGGATGATTAATCCTGACTATCAAGTGGAAATTAGGTTGTTGCTACCAGTGGGGGCAAGAAGTATGACAGTTTCCAGTGGATTCACTAGGGTATCCCTTAGTATTTCCATACCTAATAACTATCAGTGTAAAACTATAGCAAAGCAAGAAAGACAGGACCACTAATGGCTTGGACCCTGTGGAAATGAAGTGGGCTTTGTTTTGTTTTTTGAGACAGAATCTCACTTTGGCAGGGCAAGGTAGCTCACACCTGTAATCCTAGCACTCTGGGAGGCTTAGGTGGGTGGATTGCCTGAGCTCACAGGTTTGAGATCAGCCTGAGCCAGAGAGAGACCAAGTCTCTAAAAATAGCTGGGCATTGTGGCAGGCGCCTGTAGTCCCAGCCACTTGTGAGACTGAGGCAAGAGAATCACTTGAACCCAAGAGTTGGAGGTTGCTGTGAGCTATGATAATATTGCACTCTACTGAGGGTGACAAAGTGAGACTCTGTCTCAAAAGACAAAAAGAAAAAAGAAAAAGAATCTCACTCTGTTGCCCTGGGTAGAGTGCTATGGCATCATCATAGCTCATAGCAACCTCAAACTCTCCAGCTCAAGAGATCCTCTTGCCTCAGCCTCTTGAGTAATTGGGACTGCAGGCACCCAACATGATGCCTGGCTAGTTTTTTTCTATTTTAATAGAGATGGGATCTCATTTTTGCTTAGGTTGGTCTTGAACTCCTGGCCTGAGGAAATGAAGATTTGTATCAACCACCAAGCAAAGAATTTTCCCTAGCCCACATGTTGGCAGAGGGGAAGGGGGACATAGATGGTGGAAGAAGCCAGCTCTTTGGACCAACTTAGTCTTTACTAAGGCAGGGTCTGTAGCTACTGTGGATCTACTGTTCATTGTTTATTTTCTCTTTCTCTCCAATTTCCATACTGTCTAATATGAAAAATATAGATGGTGGCTAATGCTACAATTTACATTCCTGATGGAAGAATACTGACCTGCCATTACTTGGGTGTGATGTGGTTGGTGACTGATGGACTTTGTGCCTCCGTGCTCATGGTCTGACCTTGTTTGCTCACATCCCAAGAAGTGGACCTTCATGGACTACATCACATGGGCCACTGCTCACCTGGGTTTGGCCAGTGAGAGACACTGGGAGGGTAGCATGAAGGAGAAGAGTTTGTTATGAGCTGCATTTTAAAATTTTCTGAAAGTGAAGTTGGGCGAGCGTACTCTGGGAGGCCAACGCAGGTGAATTGCTTCAGCTCAGGAGTTTGAGACCAGCCTGAGCAAGAGTGAGACATCCCCCTACCCCCGTCTCTACTCAAAATAGAAAAGACTAGTCAGACATTGTGGCAGGCACCTGTAGTTCCAGGTACTCGGGAGGCTGAGGCAAGAGGATTGCTCAAGCCCAGGAGTTTGAGGTTGCTGTGAGCTATGATGAAGCCACAGCACTCTACCCAGGGAGACAAAGTGAGACTCTATAAAAAAAAAAAAAAAAAATTGGGCGGCGCCTGTGGCTCAGTGAGTAGGGCGCCAGCCCCATATACTGAGGATGGTGGGTTCAAGCCTGGCCCTGGCCAAATTGCAACAAAAAAATAGCCGGGCATCATGGTGGGCACCTGTAGTCCCAGCTCCTTGGGAGGCTGAGGCAAGAGAATTGCCTAAGCCCGGGAGTTGGAGGTTGCTGTGAGCTGTGACTCCACAGCACTCTACTGATGGTGACAAAGTGAGACTCTGTCTCTAAAAAAAAAATTTCTATTAGCAGCTCCTCTACCATAGCTTGAGGCTCTCACTGCATTCAAGAAACTCCATTTCCTCCCCTTGTCTTTACAAACAGACATGGTGATGATTTCCTTCTATTGCTAGCATTTCTCTACCTCATCTCTCTACCAACCTTTCCATTTGCGTCTCTTAACCCTGCCCATACCTGTTGAATTCTCTCTTCCTGAATTATCTGAGTTTAGTTCAATTTCCTTCTGAGACACTGACTGATAGATTGATCGTTTAAGGCAGTGGTTCTCAACCTGTGGGTCGCGACCCACAGGAACTGTATTAAAGGCTTGCGGCATTAGGAAGATTGAGAACCACTGGTTTAAGGCAAGTTGCAAAATTCTTGAAATAAATCTGAGTTTATTAATAAAAATAAATTGAGGGTGGTGCCTGTGGCTCAAAGGAGTGGGGCACCAGCCCCATATACTGGAGGTGGCAGGTTCAAACCCAGCCTCGGCCAAAAACTGCAAAAAATAAAATAAAATAATAAAAATAAATGGATAAAGTCATAAGACATATTAAGAAGTATAGGAGATGAGGGCGGTGCCTGTGACTCAGTGAGTAGGGCACCAGCCCCATATACTGAGGGTGGCGGGTTCAAACCCGGCCTCGGCCAAATTGCAACAAAAAAATAGCCAGGCGTTGTGGGGGGCACCTGTAGTCCCAACTACTTGGGAGGCTGAGGCAAGAGAATCACCTAAGCCCAGGAGTTGGAGGTTGCTGTGAGCTGTGTGATGCCAGGGCACTCTACTGAGGATGATAAAGGGAGACGAAGAAGAAGAAAGAAGAAAGAAGAAAGAAGAAAGAAGAAGAAGAAGAAGAAGAAGAAAGAGTACAGGAGATGAAAATTAAGTCATTCTCTCTCTCTCTTGGTTTTTTTTTTTTTGAGGCAGAGTCTCACTTTGCTGTCCAGGCTAAATTGCAGGGACATCAGCCTGGCTCACA
>CAUYPK010086357.1:0-31103 GCA_963574355.1 Loris lydekkerianus | reverse complement strand
CGCTGCGCCCCGGCCCGGCAGCGCGGGGGCGCGGGTGCGCCTCTGACAGGGTGATCTGGTGAGTTGGGGAGAGGAGTAGAGTGTGAGAAGGAGAGAGGGTGAGTGGGTGAGAATGGGACAGGGTAAGCAAGTGAGACGGGGAGAGGGTGAGAGGGGGAGAGAGTGAGTGGATTAGTGGGCCAGAGGGTGAGAGGGGGGAAGGGTGAGTGGGTGAGGGGTGCAACCCTGCATTCCTGACAGCTCTGGTCTCTCTTTCCCTCGTACCTGTCCCCTCATAGGGGACTCACCCTAATGACATTATTTAATTCCAATTACTTCCAAAAAGCCCCACCTTCAATCAGTATATCAACTTGGGGATTAAGCTTCTCACACATGAAATTTAGGGGATATGTTCTATGCATAGTATGTATGTCTTTTTAAAGCTAAAATAAGTTCATACACATGTCCCCAGCTTTCAGCCATTACCATGTGAGTTAGTCTGGCCTCCTCTCCCTCATCACCTGTAGAGTTCAGCTCCATCCACCATCCTCTGTCCATGGACTTAATTGTGCAATTCCAGAACCCAGTTGTAGTGGCATCAGTAGTGTTAACATGCAACCCCATGGTAAACAGCCTTTTCACCCAGGGCATAGTACTTACGCAAGTTTCTTTTGTCTTCAGTCTCACTAACAGACAGCCATCATTTCCCAAGTGGTGGAGCCAGCACCTTTACCCCTCACCCTCTTCAGAAAGCTTGTTGCGTGCATCGGTAATAGAGTTAATTTATTTTGTCCATTTTGCTTCCATCCTGGGATCCCCTGCCTCATAAACCATTTATTACATTTGCATACATTATAGTTCACTTTTTGCGCTATGAAGTTCCATGAATTTTTAACAAAAGCCTAATAACACAAATCCACTACCAAGTATCATGCAAAATGGTTTCATTGTTAAAAAAAATCTCCTGTTTGTTTTTCACCTATTCCGTTCTTATCCTCTTTCCACAAACTGTTGGTGAATATGGATTTTTTTATATTTTTTTAACATCCCTCTAGTTTTTACCTTTTTCAGAAACTCACAACATTGGAATCAGACAGCATGATGCCTCTTCAGAAGACCTTTCATAGCTGGGCATTGTGACGGGCCCCTGTAGTTCCAGCTACTTGGGAGGCTGAGGCCAGGGAATCGCCTAAGCCCAAGAGCTGGAGGTTGCTGTGAGCTGTGATGCCACAGCACTCTACTGAGGATTAAGAAATGAGACTTTGTCACAAAAAAAAAAAAAAAAAGGAAGAGCTTCTTTCACTTAGAATATGCGTTTAAGGTTCACTCATGTCTTTTCTTTTGCTTGATGACTCCTTAATTTTTGTTGCTGGGTAATTTTTAGTGTGTGGGCTTATTATAGACTGTTTACCCAGTCACCTGTTGTAGAACATCTTGGTTGATTTCAGTATTTTGTGATTAGGAATAAAGCCGCCATAAATATTCAGGTATAGGTTTTGTGTTGACATATGAAGTCAGGCAATTAAGTTTGTGAACTCCTGTTAGAAAAAGTGCTACATACCTCATTGCTGAAGATCACTCTGGTCACCTTCAAAGTACTCCCCTTGGGAAGCCGTGCACTGAGACCAGTGCCTAGTCTACCCTACAAAGCAATTTTGAAACTTTACTTTCTTGAATGGCCATCAGAGCTGTCATTGTATGAGGTCTGACAAGTTTATGAATTTGCTTACATGTGCTTACATTGACAGCATTGTACAAACAACTCAGTAAGGTTTCATAACCTTACTATATCAGTGTCTCACAGCTGTGTTTGTGTCTGCGTGTGGGGGTGTCTTGCTGTGTGGGGTTCATTATTGTTGCTGCATGTTTCCGTGTGTAGTACCATGACAGGTCTAATGGCCATTCCAAAAAAAGAGTGTCAAAACTGCTCTGAAGGGTGGACTAGGTGCTGGTCTCAGAGCATAGATTCCCAAGGCAAGCACTTCAAAGTAACCACAGTGGTCAGGAATGAGGCATATAGCAGTTTTTCTAGGACAAGTTCACAAACTTAATTGTTCAACAACATATATTTTAAAATCAGTTTGAGTAAATCCCTAACAGTATGATTTCCAGACCATATGGTTAGACTTTGTTGAGCTCTGAAAGATACTTTCAAAATACCTTCTAAAGTAGCTGAAACATTCTGTATTGCAGACAGCAATGATGACAGCTCCTGTTGCTGGACACAGTCACCAGCAAGTAATATTACTAGTGTTTTGGATTTTAGCCATTTTTACAGATGTGTAGTGAAGTCCCATTATTGTTTTAACTTTTAATTCCATAATGTCTAATGACGGTGTAAGTATTTTCAGATGTTTATTTTTCTTGTATTTATTCTTTACTGATGTGATGGCTCATATCTTTTGTATACATTAATTTTATTATTGTTGAGTTTAAAGTGTTTTTGACCTATAATTTGAACATAAGCTTTTCGTAAGATTTACATTTTCCAAATATTTTATCTCAGCTGTACCCCACCTTCCGTTATCTTCAGTGTCTTTCATAGAGCAGAAATTAAAACAATTTTCCATCTTAATATAAGCCAATCTTTCTTTTCTTTTTCTGAATATTCTTCTGAATTTGCATCTAAAAAAAATTGTCACTAACTCAGTGTACCAGAGCTTTCTCCTGTGCTTGCCTCTAGACGTTTCTCGCTGTGTTACCCACTGAGGCCCGGGGGTTCCAGGGGCATCGGGAATCGGGCTGTGCCCCCCCCCCCAGCTTTGTCTTTCTTCTCTGTGTGTGAGGGATTTGGGGTCTCTCGTTTTCCATATAAGTTTTAGAATTGGATTTTAAACATCTGCAAAATAGATTGTTGGAATTTCAATTCAGATTATGTTAAATCTGTAGAACAACATACCAAGAATTGTCTTTTGAAGCAATACTATGTCTTCTAATCCATTAACGAAGAATGTATCTCCATTTACTCATAGCATTCTGAACATATTTTGTTAGATTTCTATCAAAGTAAGCTTATTTATTTGGTGCTATTACAAACTTTAAAAAAGATTTTCTTTCCACGTTCTCATTTTCACACGTTTAAACTCATATGTAATAACATAGCAACCCCCACCTTGCTATACTCACTTCTCAGTTCCAGAAGTTTATTTTTCAATGATTTGGGATTTCTACATGACAATCATATCAGCTGCAAATATAAACAGCTTTGCTTCTGCTTTCTCCATCTGTTCACCTTTCATTTCCTTTTCTTGCCTTGCTGCACTACCTAGGACTCAGTAGAATGTCGAATAGGAGCCGTGAGAGAGAAGGGCATCCTGGCCTGGTGCCTGGCCTTAGATAGAAAGTGTCAGCTTCTCACCAGTTGATGAAAGGCTTTGTGTAAATGTTCTTTAAGAAATTATGTTCCTTCAGTGTTTCTATTTTGCTGAATTTTTTTTATCATGCATGAGTGTAGCATTATATCAATTTTTCTTCATTCATTCACTAATTCATGATTATATATGTATATATACACACACACACACACTTTAGTCTGATGATGTGATAAATTACATGAATTGATTTTTGAATGTTAAACTAGTCCGCATACCTGATATAAATCTCCCTTGCTCATGGTATATAATTATTTTTATACATTGTTAGATTCAATTAGCTAAGATTTTGTTGAGGATTTTTTCCGTATATGCTCATGGATCTGCAGTTTCCATTTACCGTAACATTTGCATCTGCTTTGTGACAAAGATAATGTTGCAGTCATATGAATGAATTAGGAAGTGTTTCCTCTGCTTCTCTTGCTAAGAAATAATACAAAAAGAATTATATAAAAATTCAACAAATTCAACAAGGGAAAATAAGTGATATTGTCTTTCTTTCTTTCTTTCTTTCTTTCTTTCTTTTCTTTCTTTCTATTTTTTTTTTTTTTTTTTCCAGACAGAGTCTCACTATGTCACCCTGGGTAGAGTGCCATGGCATCACAGCTCACAGCAACCTCAAACTCTTGGACCTAAGCAATTCTCTTGTCTCAGCCTCCCAAGTAGCTGTGACTACAAGCACCCTCCACAACACCCAGCTATTTTTGTTGTTGTTGTTATTGTTGTCATTATTGTTTAGCAAGACCTGGCCCAGTTGGAACCCATCAGCTCCAGTGCATGTGGCCAATGCCCTAACCACTGAACTATGGGCACAGAGCCAATATTCTATTTCTTAATTTGCTTTTCTTTGAATTTCAGTGGTGTTCTTCATTTCTGTTACAATGAGTTTCATTTCTAGTGTCTCTTCTGACTGTGTCTTAGAATACCCACCTCTCTGCTATGCTGTGCTCATCTTTCTGTTAGAATCCTTAGTATATTAATCTTAGTTATTTAATGATGCTTGCCAAGTTCTGAAGCTTGCTTGGTCTCTACACATTGTGTTGTCACTTGCTTTTCTCCTTGCCTTTGTTGATACTCTTGTTAGAGGCGTACATGATGTATTGGACACTGAGGCAAGGAGGCTTTTAGCTTGAGGGTTCCTGTTAATCTGACTAGCAGTCAGGCTGTGGTTAATATTTTCTTACATTTCTAGGCACCAGAGGCTCCACATTCCCCCAGTGCCTTGATTTTGTCTCCTGTTGACACTGTGCTTCCCCAAGAGCTCCTCCACAGAGCATCTGTCTCACAACTGAAATCCACTTTGACCAACCTGAGCTCTGTTGGTGAAAAGAGAGGGTACCTTGGAGAGGAAGCGTTCTGTGAATACGTTTTCCTTAATCCTGTGATTAAATCTCAGGCTGTTAGTGTTCTTGGGTTCCTTGGCGGCAATCCTGACAGGCTTTCTCATGTTCCCCGTCTCTCAAACTGGGGACAGGATAGGAAGCCTAGAAGGGTCTAGGTGGGAGCAGAGCCTTTATGGGTAGAATGAGGCTCCGGTAAAATTTTGTGCAGGGAGTTAGCCTCATGTTGTTAAGAATGCTCTGTCTTTCCTGTAGGCCAGTGTATTTCAACCATTTTTTTTTAGATCTCCTGGCACACATGAACCTATAGTTAAACTTTCACAGCACACTTAAACGATGTTGATCAAAGAAAGGGGCAAAAAAATAGAATATACTTACCGTGCTTTGAACGTCTTTCAAAAATAATTTAATTAATGATCTTTAAAAATTTTTTATGGAACCTCCAAGATCCTCTCACAGCACACCAGTGTGCCACGGCACACAAATTGAAAATCCCTGCTCTAAAGCGAGAGCAGGTTCTTCCCAGCTTCTTCCCCAGGAGGACCTGACAGGATGCCTGGGGATAAAACTCATGAGATATGCTGGGTCCCCTAAGACCACAACAGTCTCCTGCTAACTCCCACTCAGCCTCAATTGATCAAAATGACCACGAATGGTTTCTCTTAGTGCCTGGCTCACCAACTTCTGCTCCAGAAGAGCTGACCTCAGCGATGATGGTTGGCCTCCACTTCTCTCTCCATATTTCGGGGTGTTAGTTTGTATCTTCAGTTGTCTGAAGGAGCCAAGAAAAGGTGTCCACTTCAGTTTGTTTAGTGTTTTTTCTGTGTCAAGTGTCATTGATTTGATGCGTATTTACAAAGTTATAAACGGTGCTATGCTAATTCCAACCCTTCATTTTAAAAAGGTGCATTTTATGACAGACAATAATCTTTGCTCATAAATGTCAGTGATTTAGTGATAACACAGGGAGATTAAACTAGTTCCAGAACAAGTTATGGCCCTCTCTCTCTAGATTTATACTTCCAATCATTAAATATAGAGGTTCCACTGTGTACCATAAATGTTTTAATAAACTTACTCCCATCTTATTCTTAAGAATATTATATTAGGTGATTATGATTTTTTTTTCTATTTAAAAATGCAAACCTTTAGTCAAAGATCTATGTGAAATATTTGGCCCAAACCAAGCCATTATAAGAGGAAGTGCCCATATATTAACTCATGTGATCCTCCAACCTCTCGGAGAAGACAGTATTCAATTAATGCCTTTAATTTTATTTTAATTCACTTCAACACACTACAATTCAACTAACGATGGCTGGGTGTTAGATGTCATGTTGGGGTAAAGAGAAAAGTAAAAATTCTCTTTGATTTCAGGGAGCCCCCTAGGTAGTGGGGAAGAAGAGCCCATTGATGATATTTTTTAAGTGTCTCTCTGGCTGTTAAAAAAGTTAGTAGGGAATCATCCACACTTGCATGTCTCAAAGGATGGAACACAGTTTGTGCAAGTGTGTTCAGGATGGAGATCCTGGGAGAAATGTGAGCATGCAGTTGCATCCAACATCCCATTCCCTGCACTCAGCAGGGGAGAGGGGCAGGGACCCATGGCAGAAGGAAATAGGAGAACGGGACATGTGTCACTTAGGGTTTATACACCGGGACATTGAGTTTGGAAGGCTGTGAGCCAGCTTTGCTTAATTGCATCAAATCTGAGTTTTGGAAAGCCTCCATTCTAGTACATCCATCCAAAATGAGTCTGAAAAACACAAAGCAAGGCATTCAAGTAAGAAATACAACAACAGCACTCTGTGAGGGGACTTCACAAAAGGTTGAGGAAAACTGGAATTAAAAGATAAAAATAAAATTATAAACTTTATTTCTCAACATAAGCTCCATTAAGTTCAAGAAATTTTTGTAAGTGATGAAACCAGCCAGTTGGCCTATCCCCAAAGAACTGAAGGACCTGAGAATTTCATAAAAATGGGTGCCTTTTAAAGATTTTTTTTTTAAGATTACGAAATAAAAAGAAGTCAGAAAAACTTAAATCATGACCGTAAGGTGAAGGCTGCATGATTTCCCATGAAAATTCTTGTACATTTTCCCTTGTTTGGTGAAAGGAATAAGCTTTTGAAGGAGAACTTGGGTAATTATCACCATTGCTTTTGCTCTAAATTATATTTCTACTTGTGCAATTATCATAAGCACATGTTCTGGCAGCTGTACTCATAAACGCTTTAAGAAAAATATGTTAATAGTCTCACATTTTCTTCAGTTAATAGATTTATTACCGGTGAATTGCAAACACTATTGATAAAGTAATGAAGAGAGACACAGTGAAACAGATGAGCGTCTAGAGACTCCAGAAATGCACGGTTCTGATCTTCACTTACGCTTTACTTTCCAGTGCAGGAACATTGGTAAAGTCTTAGTAAAGAGAAAAATAAAACTAACATGTTCCCCCTAGTCTTACTGTTATATATTCAGCCTTAAGAATGTTGTCTACTCTTTCACTGAAAAATGCATCCATCCTTTAATCCTCAAGTATCTGCGACTTCAGTAGCACATTTGTTATTTTAAAATGTTTTATGGTCACAGGACCATGGCCTTATTTGGAATGAGCTAAAGTTTGAAGATTGAAATCCTGCACTGCAATTTTATCCTTTACAAATAAAAAAATAGTGGAGGCTCAGCCTTCTAGCCAAGAGGCCAAATCTTGTTCCACCTCTTAAGAGATCTGTAATCTTGACTGATTTATAAAACAGTGGTAGTAATAAACAATAACTTCTGAAGCTGTTGTGAATACTAGCTTCTTTGGGAGAAATAATTACAAGTCTGAGCACAGCACTCAGCTATTTTTAACAGTTCACTATCTGCTAGTATTGTTACTGTCACTGTTACTGCTCAGTAGTACTGAGTGCTGAGACTCTGTGATACCGAGATCAATGGGTGATCGGGGACTCCGCTGTAATGGTTCCCAGTTGGACTTTGTCTTATACCTCAGATGACATTTGCCACTGCCTGGAGACATTTTGGCCTGTCACAGCCGGGGGTGGGGTGGGCCTGAGTTGCTCCTGGCATCTAGTGGGTAGGGGCCAGGGACGCTAGAGTAGCAAATAATCCCCAGGTTCCTGTTGTCAATGCTAATGAGGTTCAGATACCCTGTTTTGCATTAAGCTTCTGCACTAGGTATTATTACCTCGGTAATAAATGTCATCTCTTAATAATCAAATCCTTACTATTGTTCATGAGAAATATGCTTCATAAGGGAATGCATTGAATTCCTTCCTGTAACCATTTCTTTCTTCATTTAAAAAGCACTGTTGGTTAAACCAGGCATCATGCCATGTGCTGTGGGTTCAGAGATCACGTGAAGGAAGTTGGCCCTTAGTTGGATCTTAGGGCGTTAGTTTACAGCAGGAAGAACCTAACACCAAGTGCTGCAATGTGTGAATCATAATGAGGATGCTGCTCATGATGGGGGTGCGTGACGCCAAGGCTGGAGGGACAGGCTGGAGTGTGTCCTGCATGGCCTGCTGCTGCACAGGAGTCCGTGCTCTTCATCTTCCAGACCAGGGGACAGGCCTGAAAGGTTTTCAGCAGGAAATGCCAGGAGCATGTGTGCCCTCTATAAGGCCATGGTGCTGATGAGAGAGAGGTGGGGAGAGAGTGGGGGGAGCCTGTGAGGACGTGCCACTGCTGGGGGGGGGGCTGGACTGAGGGACGGAGGGGGCATGTGTGGGAAGAAAAGGAGCAGGAAGGAATGACAGCGAGCTCACTTTGGGTATGCTGAGATGTGGGGCCAGTGTTTACAGAATATGGGAGAGGAAGCATTTGGAGAAACAAGAGTAGAGATGGTGACAAACACATTAGTTACTGGGACCGGGAAGGTGCAGGGCACTCGCAACTGACGTCTCACCAGTAAGGGACAACTGGCTTCTGGGTCTGTGTCAGAAATGTAGACGCCGTGGGTTTCCATGGACGCCGTGGAGCCATGCGTGAGACGAGCCTGTGCTGGGTGTGGACAGGGTGCACTTTGGAACCCAGGGAGAGAAGACGCTGGGGGAATGCGCTACAAGATGCTTTCTGCTTGCTTTTTAATTTATCTGCGCCTATTCCAAGTGTTACAGGTATATAAAGACATTTACCTCCTATGTTGTGAGCAATAAGTGGGATTTCCAGTATGTATCATCAATAGTATTAACAACTCCGTTTTGAATTCGCGGCAGAGGGGACTGGCTGCGGCAGGCCCTGCACAGGCCTCCGGGACTGTTCTCCATTCCGCTGCACCTGTCTCCTCTTTGGGTCGCTATTTGCTGACTTAAAAATAATCCTATTGCTTTCCAGGGTGTGGAATCTGCCCTGCACGTTAGTCCAGGTCACGCCGTTACTTCTCCCGTGGGAGTCTCTGGCCCAGTTCGCAGACCTGAGGGAACACCTTCCGTTTTGGGAATCATCATCAAAGGCCTCAAGTCCGGCTGGCTGACCACGTTGAGAGAAACCAAAAACGTGGGCCATGAAACAATGTAAACCAAAGGCAAATAGCAACTTTGCTGTGATGCTTAGCAAATGTCACGGTTTGGAATTTCGAGCCCAGAGAAGCAGGTGCTGTGCTGACTCCTCCAGTTGGTGCCCATGAGTCCTGGAGCAAGTGCCAGGGTCTCTCTGAGCTTCTGTTTTCTAATCTAGGATGAGGGTCAGGCGACGCTGCTTGCATCCTCCTCCAAGGCTCATGAGGAAAATAAGGCAGAATTATGGGGAGTTAAAAGGTGTCATTGTCAAAAGCCAGGCAGAGCTAAGCCACCCTGAGTCCTGTCACTACTGTCCTAAGGGAACGTGCCCTGGAGCTGGACCCCTGGGCTCCCTCTCTGCTGGGCCACAGCAGCAGGCAAGTCCCAGTGCTGGGCCAGGCCTCAGCGTCCACGTGGGTAATCTCTGGAAACACTGAGCCTCTGGCCGTCCTGCTGGGGCATCACGAAGGTGAGGGGCATCGTGACGTGCAGGTGACACCCAGGAGGCCCTTACGTGAGGAGCTGGTATTCAGAGAGCCTTCCTAAGTGTTAGCTAGCATGGAGAATTTGATTGTGAATGAGCTGAAGTTGGTAATAAGGATGTTTTTGCTCTTCTTACAGCCAACTTAAATTTCACTTGGAGAAATCACAGCATTCCTCAAACAAAATCTTTGTGTCTCTGTGTCTCCTGTAGACCACTGTGCACTTCTTCAGCACCCCACACTCCTGATTTCACGTCCTGTGCAGTGAGCTCTTTGCTAGTGACCTGATTCTTGGGGGAATCTCGGAAGAGAGAAAGGAGCTGGCCTGGGCCTCAGCGTCCACTTGGGGGATCTCTGGAGAACACTCAGTCTCTGGCCTCAGTTTCACTTCTCAGAAACTCACATTTTTTTGGTCAAAATTGGAGAAAGACACTGAGGGTGCCTCTGGAATTTCTCCATATTTTCAAAATCAAGTGATAGCAGGTACAAAGTGAATGGACAAGCTTGTTTTGGTGACCATCTCTGAGGTGGTGCATAAGTGTGACACATGCCTTTACTGTAAGACTCTGGGCTTTCAATGCAATCATTATTCAAAGCAAAGATTTAACCATTCTAAATTTTTATTAATTAATACATTTTTTATTCAGAAGAATATGATCTTGTTGAAAGCTCTCAATTTACCTTAGGTTTATTAAAAAAATAAAAAAATACAGCACTCCCCCTGGGTGAAGGACTCAACTACAACTTTATCTTAGAAATGAAAACAATGTAATCTAAACATCTGTACCCTCCTATCAAACTAAAATTAAAAATCTCTCTGAGAGAGAGAGAAAATTTTTTAAAATCACTCAGATTTGGGAATTTGGACAAAATAGGTAGTTCTGTGATCCGTTTACAAATTTAAAGACTGTATTGATGTACGGCTGTAGAGTTTTCCCTGTCACACTCAGAGCGTGATAACAATCTGCAGTGTAGGTGTGCCAGCCACTGTATCCTTTGCTAAAGTCAATCATAAACCAGTGGACATAGAGGAGCACCTGCAGGGTGACCCTGAAGGTCACTGCACAGGTGTGACAGGAAGAGTGGCCTGTCCTGCAGGCTGGGTCTCAGATCTGCCATTCCAGCTGCAGAGTTCCCTGCATGATTCCCCTGGAAGTCACTGTGATTTGGTAAGTGATCTTATTTTAGTGTTGGGATGTGTATGTCTGTATGTGTGTAACTGGTTACTACAGGTTGTGTGTGTGTGTGTGTCTGTGTGCACGGCTATCCCTCTACAAGGAAAGTGAGAGCTCTACCCTTCCTGGTGCTAAGAAGCTCTGCTCAAGAAAGCTAACAATCAAGCAATGTAAAGATTTCTGTTCCATCATTCTCATGTACTAGAACATAATATTTACAAAGTTTTGGAAATATTTTGGAGTTAAAATGCTATACATTTGCATTGTAACATACAGGATAAATATTTATTACATACCAGCTATAGGTATGTAAGCATTTGTGTATAAATGTATTTATATATGTACAGAAACACAAAAATGTTCTGTTTATTGTTATTTTTATCAATTCTCATTTACAATTATTTATGCATTAGAGAAAATATATATATTTGAGATTGCTTTAAGTTCCTGATGCTTATTAAATTAATATGAGTGTATTTGACTAGGATATATTTGTATATGCATATTTCATAATTCATATTGTTCAGATAAAAATTAGTTCTATAAGAACACAATTATGTCTATTTGTACATCATTTATTCAAACACTCTTGAGAATGTTATTTATTGCTTAAGTGAATTTTTCTGATCACTGAACCTTAATATTTCAAGCACATCATTTAATTTTAAATATCTACAAGAGAATTTTCTGTAGGTCACTCCCTTGAGTTCTTTTATTTATTAATTTATTCATTCATTTTATTTATTTATTTTTTTAAATAGTCTCATTGTTATTATGGGTAGAGTGCTGTGGCATCATAGTTCATAGCAACCTCAAACTCTTGGGCTTGAGCAATCTTCTTGCCGTAGCCTCCCAAGTAGCTGGGACTATAGGCACCCGCCATGATGCCCGGTTAGTTTTTTTCTGGTTTTAGTGGGGGAGAGGGTTCTTGTTCCTGATCAGGCTGGTATCAAACTCCTGAGCTCAAGCAATCCACCTGGTTTGGCCTCCCAGAGCACTGGGATTACAGGCATGAGTCACTGCACCTGGCCCACTCCTGTTAGTCTCGAGAAGATAATGTTGGGTATCATCATAATGATAAAAATCAAGAATTTTACCCTAGGCTGAGCAACCATTATGCCAGTCACATTGCATATATGTATGTTAGAAAATTCTTGAGACTCAGAAATGAATTAGGACGTCTCATTCATATAGTACTATTGAACAAAGTGGGACTTGGAGAATTTAGGTAACAGGATTCAGTTATAAAACTAAGTTAGGATTCAAAGCTATGTCTTTCTTGCTCAAAATTCTCTCACCTCTCCAGTACAGTGTCTCTGCTGGGCAGGGCCTCACCACGGCTGGATGGGTGTCTGTGGCTTCCTTCTGCCTATGACGGTCTGTTCTATGACTTCCAGTTTCCCCCAATTTGGTTTCTTCTTATAATGTCCCAGTTAATCAGAAAAGTGTGTTTGAGAAAAACTGCAGGTTAAAGCTTATTTGTTAATCAGAGATATTCAGTACTTTTTTTCTTTGACAAAACATATTTGACGTTGGTTCTGTTTTCCCAGCAATAAAGCATTTGAAGTGGCTGAGACTTCATTGTGTGTACACACTAATTCGCTGGCCCTGTTAGGTTGAAAAGAAATTCTTCAAAGAAAAGTCCAACTGAAATGATGCAAAAATCAGTAAAATGTGCATTCAGAAGCATCTACTGCATATTGCAAGTCTCTCTGTGTTCTTCCAAAATACGTTTCCTTAGCAGCCATTTTCCAAATTGTGTCAGGTCTTTGAGAAAGAAAAGATGTTAATAAAAAGCAGGCCCTGCCTCCTTCAGTTCCCCATTTTAAGGGATTTGTGCAAACTGCGACAGATAATATAAAGGTTTTATCTACAAGTTTCTATAACAAGTCTGGCTTTTTCTAAATGGTATGAGAAGAAAGTCAAATCTCTAGTTTCTTTATAGTATATAATTGTAACAAGACAGGCAAAGAAAAGAGAAGGCTTAGGGAAAGAAAATCATTCCTTAAAGTTTGAGGATTTAGTAGATTGTGAAAGAAAACTAGCTCAAGTTCAAAGCATTGTTAGAAATATCTAAGAGACTGCCAGAAAAACTTCTGTGATGCTGTTAATACGCAGACTTCAGTGTGAAACAGGAAATAAGATTTCAGAGCTCAGTGATGAAAAGGACGTGCATCACCCACAAAACTCACTTTAATTAAAGATGGAATTTTGGTGAGCGATCAAACAGTTGAACATGTGGAGGGATTTATAGGTTCAGGGAGGTGACACAGAGGTCCTATATTTTCTCATTTAAAAAATTTCATTTTCTGGAAATAAGCATTGTAGTTCTTAGATAATATATTAAAACAGACACAGAATTTCTTTTTGTATTTTTTATTATATTCTAAAATTCATTTTTGTGACCAAAATTTATTTTGGCCAAAGAAGTAAAAGTTTATAAATAAGTGAAAAAAAATTAAGGTTTTACCCAGTTGAAAGTGAACATATTTCTAGTATCTGATTTCACATATGTTCACCTCTGGAAAAAACCCCAGCAGCATTTTCCAGATCATAAATAACGTGGGAAACGGAACCTGACCTGTGCTCCGTTTTTGTTTGTTTGCAGTCTCCCTGTTCCTCAGGGACCCCAAACCTCTTCAACGTGCTCAGACAGCAGCTTTGATGTCCCTGGGGACTGTTCTGGCCACATGATGGCGTCCACCTGTCCGGGCTTGCTGCTGTCTCTAAGGCCCCCCGGGAGATGTGTCTTGCAGGCCCTGGAAACAGGTACGAACCCTACAAAGAACCCAGAGTCTCCCCCAACGGGGAGGAGTTTGTCCACGGCTCTGCCCTAACTCCCCACAGGATAGGCATGAGCATCACCACCCACGCTGCCCTGGCCATGTCTGTCCCCCTCTCTCCTCCTTACGTGCACCTACCCCCTTCTCCTCTTACTTGCTTAATGGGTGACAAGGCAAGACAGGTGTCTCCCCCTCCTGAGGACCTATGGTAGGTACTGGGCTGCTGCCATCCTGACTTACTCTTTGATGAAGGTCTCCTTCCTTAGAGAGTACAGCTACTCCCTGGAGTACAGGCCAAGGAGACTCTTAAGAGTCAGGGACATTTTCTGTACTCAGGTTCACTTCTCTTTGCACCTCTAGATTTTAAAACCAAATTTTTGTATTTTTCCCTATTCTGGTAAAAACTATTTCTAGGGAAGTCTCAGTTATTCACATAAACTTGTAACTGCAAAGGTTATTCATAAGATGTGGGCACACAGCGGCCTCCACGTGTCATTAAAGGGACCAACAGAATCTTGTATCTAGGAAGTCCACAGCCTAAAATTCTCTTTTATATCTTTATAAGTGGAATTACAATTTTCTTACACATTTTGTGGAAAAAAGAAACATTGCTAAAAACACTGTTTAAGGGTTCTGTGGGAAGCTCACAATGTCTGGGGCTGAATCAAAGCTTTGCCTCTTAAGCAAGAAATAGACTTGAGGCAGCTGAGAGCAGAGTGGGGTTCCTGGGGGCCAGGGGCCAGGGGTCGCCAATCAGTGTGTATGAAATTTCAGCTCTGCAAAATGAATGAGTTCCAGAGAGTCACTGTACAGCATTGTGCCTGCAGATGTTACTCTGTTGTATATTTTAAAATATATTAAGAAGGAGATTGCATGTTAAGTGTTCTTACCAGAATCAAAAATAAATCAGGGTAAAATAGAAAATAAACAAATAAATAAATAACTTTTGCCTCTTACAATTAAGTAATTTTGGACAAGAGCCCTGACCTGACCAGCCCTTTGTAGTGTAACCTACAATATAAAGAGATAATGTCCACTACACAGAGTCATGAAATCAAAATAAAATGTACATGCAATCCACTTAGTACAGATAAAATAAAACTAGACAACACAAAACAAAACACTATTATTATTAGGCAGCTCATGTCATTCCAGTATTGAACTAAGAAATGTATCAAAATGCTTGCATTGCTATTTCTGGATTCATTGAATATTCTCAAATGATTCTGCGTAATTTAAAATGTTCAACTTTTCCCCATTTTCCAGGTACTCAAAAAAAATAAATAAATAAAAAGAGAGAGAGAGATAGTAGTTAATACCTAATTAACACTAATAAATGTATTTGCTTATTAGCACTGGTAAGAATATTGCAGAAGTTGAGATTTACACTTGAATTTGAGTCTGTGATCAATAAGTTAATAAAATTATATTCATAATATTGATTTTATAGATCACAACCTAAAAGCCCCTGGAGGTTGTTGTCTTATATTCCAGGTGACTTGAGAGAACATACTTGGCTGCCCTGAACCTTACAGAGACTATTAACCCTATGGTCCAACAACAGCAGTAACTTACTTATTATTAAGTTATACCATAGTTAATGGCAGAGACTGGATTCAAACAGGAGTTTTTACATTACGTTTATTTATTTCATCATTCTAGCACTAACTCTCTTGTTATAGCTTTAGTAATTATGTGCCTTCTTACACATATTTTTTGGTAAAATATATTGATTCATTGACTTTAATACCAACATATGAGTAGGTAGTGCTTCCCAGCTGATTCCTCTTACCTCAACTTGGTCAAAATTAGTTTTCTTTCCCCAGTTAACAAGTCGCTGAAAGTGTAGTCCTTTCACGACCATGATTCACACAAAAAGGAACCTGCCCTGAGTTGGGCTCTGTCCTTCTGAGCTCTCTAGCTGGCCTGGAAGTAGAATCCATGTAATGAACACAATTATTATAATGCCATTTATTTGGTTCTAAAAACATTTCAGTTTATAAAATTAAACACATAGTATGATTCATCAATGTTCTTCAAGGGCTGCTTGGGGATGTGCCCCAAGTTTCTATAGTGTTGGTTTGATTTGACTCTTCAAATCAACTGTCTGCTCTAATGAAGAACTTTGGAGAAAAAGCTCAGGAAACAATGCAATGGAGAACTAATATGGAAAAATCTTATATATTCAATATCTTTGAAAATTACATGTGAACTTATTAATATATATCTTGTATTTATCTATCTAAAAAGTATTGGTTACTCAATTATAAGAATCTAAATTAATAGACATTTTGCTGTTTAGATACATGAAACTGTCAGATATTTACTGTCATTTCCATTACACGTGGGTTTCTTGAGACTATTTTGTGCATATACTTCTACACAATTTTCTATCTTTCAAGTGGTCTGTGTAATATTAAATGGAGTTCATATAATGACTCAATTTTCTCATTTGCAGACCTGAAGATAAAATGGTATGATGTGATCTTCAAATGCATCAATGGTGGACTTCATTTCTATTAGAGGTCATGGAAAATTTAATGACTTTCCTTCAGTTTTTCCATCCAAATGGATTTTAGTTATCCTAAAATGACATAATTTAATCAGACACCTCACAAGATTGTTAAGGAGATGAAACAAGGTGTCTTTTTAATGATTTCTTACAATATCTGGAAAAAAGTATGTTCTTAAAAAAGTTAGCTTTTGTCATCATCATCTTTTTCTAACATTGTGTAATTTAGGTAAACAAATTTTATTATTTTTTATGGCTATTTTATAAATTAAGCTTGTTAAGGTTTGACTCAATTTTTTTTTTTTTTTTTTTTTTTTTTTTAAGACAGAGTCTCACTTTGTCACTCTTGGTAGAGTGCTGTGGTGTTGTAGCTCACAGCAACCTCAAACTCTTAGGCTCAAGCAATTAATTATCTTGCCTCAGCCTCCCAAGTAGCTGGGACTACAGGTGCCCACCACAATGTCTGGCTATTTTTAAAGACGAGGTCTAGCTCTGGTGTAGGCTGGTCTTGAACCTGTGAGCTCAGGCAATCTAACTGCCTCAGTCTCCCAGAGAGCTGGGATTACAGGTGTGAGCCACCGTGCCCAGCCTGGTTTGAGTCCATTTTTATTATGTTACACCATAGTTTTTATTAAAGAAAATATCAGAATTTGAGTAAGAACTGAACTGATGTTAATTTGTATATTTTATTGGGTAGTATGAATTTGGTAGTTGCATGAAAAGCATTGGCTACAGCTGGAGTGTGACCTTGGGTAACCTTGTCATCTGATCTGTGAAGTGGCAACATAAATTGCACTATCTATATGGCATACCTGACAGAAGAAGTCAGGAACAAGAGGGTCCCTGGATGGCTTCCCTTGACTTTAAAACCACCATCTGAATACGTAGCACTTCCAAGCTGATTCCTCTTACCTCAGGTAAGATTTAATTTTTTTCATATTAGAAAGTGAGTTTATTCTTAGTAACTGATGATTCGATATGTCATTCTCACCTTACTATGAATTCTTATTCTCCATTTATTATATGCTACTCAACAAGTAAGATTATCAAGAAATGTTTCCATTTTTCAATAATGAAAGAGGTGTTTTAATAACTTAAATATTCTCATTTTTTAGAGAGTTCAAGTCTCCCCGTCACTACAAAAGGCTAGTGGCAGGGTTGTCGAAACATATTTGAAAAGTCAGAATGTGTCACAAATATTGTTGGATCATTAAAATAAGCTAGTTATGATATAAACAAATTAGCACTCCTGTGTATACACACACACATTTTGGATAGATTCCGATTTTCACGGAAAAAAATTCATAAAGAAATAATAGAGGTGATTTGATTCATTTGATGAATGATTTGATTTGATTTTGGTGATTTGATTTCATTTGCTACATTCTTGTGAATAAGCAAAGCTCAAGTAGGATAGTAAAGTCACAATGAGGAAGATGAGTGCCCAATTCAATATTTAAAAATTATTCCTTCAAAATTAAAAACAAAGTAAGAGACAAATATCCATTGTATATTTGCCAGAAAAATAAAACAGAGAGCGTTAAGAGGACTAGCTTAAAACCCAACATGCACCTGCCACGCTGCGGCCTCAGTCTGCGCGGCTCCGAGAGGGGAGCCCCTGCGCTCTCCCGTCCACTCGTGATTTCTCCCATCCACTGCCCAGGACCCCCACGCACAGATCGCACCAGTTTCCACCGTCCTTTTCTCACCTCAATCCTGGTTTCCCTCCTGTCCCACCCTAGGTGGCCGCAGACTGACCCCGTCCACCTACCTGTGTGGGCAGCTCTAGCTCCGGCCTGGTCTGCGCCCCGCGCCCCAGCCCAGCTCCGTCCTAACGCATCCTTCAGGCTTCCCTCCCGCTCCTCCTCCTCAGCCCCAACCTGCTTTAGTTCCAGAGGGTCAGAGGAGGCTGCCATGTGTGTGCCCACCACCTCCTCGCTGCCTCCCCTCCTGGTTTCCATTCAAAGCCAAGCTTGTTTCTGTCTCAGACCCAGCTCTCCAGCTCTCGGCCTCCTGAGTTGCCCTTTCAAGCGCACATTCACAAAACCCACTCCCTCAAGAGCACGCCTTCTTCCCCTGTTAAATACGGGTTCCCTTGGCCCCACCGGCCTCCTTAGTTGCTGCGCTGTGTTGCTATATTTTCACTCCCTTTATAGCAAAACTCCCAAAACCCTCCCCCTGCGTTTGCCACCTCTCCGTTCTCAGAGGTGCTCTTCCTTCCATCCACACACTACTCTGCCAGAACTGCTCATCGCCAGGTTACAGGGACCCCAGCGTTTCCACATCTGCTGGTTACCTGTCTGTCCAGATCCTGACTGCTGAGGAAGTAGCTTTTGGCAAGTGGATCAAGGTCAACTCCTTGCAGTATTCCTTTTCTTCTGGCCTTAGTGAAACCACTATCTCCAGGATGCTCTATCTTCACTGGCCACCTCTCCTCAGTCTTTTCTGACTGACCTCTGAGCAGTGCTGCACCAGTTCCCAGTACCAGTACCTGCCTCCCCTCTCCAGGGGACCTCACTCCCCCCAGAGCTTGAATTCCACCTTGTGGTGGAGAGACCTGTGTGCACACCTCTGATACCCTCCCCTCACTCTGACATCCTTCCTCCTGCACACCCTGCCCCTGGTCTTGTCAGCCACTACAAACACTTTCCAAAGGCAAGCCCTTAACCCTAACCCTGACCCTGACTCTGCCCTGATCCTAACCCTAATGGTGTCCTTCTCCTCCCCAGTGGCTCAGCTCAGGAATCTGGGACGTACCTTTCATCCTCTTGTTTCCCATACCCCACACCCTGGTAGCCAATTCCAGAAGTTGAACATTTATCAAAACTTGAGTTCTTCACTGTGTTTTCAGAGTTTCCCCAGTCTTATTTCTTCTTGAAGTAATTACAGGACATTTCTGAAAATTTTTATGATGTTACAATTGTCCCTAGATCCCCTCCCTCCGTTTAATTAAACCATAGATACTGGATTAGTTCCTCTTGCTCTGTTAAAAAATTGCCCCAAGACTTAGCAGCTTAGATTGTTATCACGGGGCCTGCAGGCGTCTGGAGGCAGAAGACCTCTCCAGCTGCCTCCCACACTGGCTGGAGGGTGGGCTGGTCTCCTCCAGGCTGTTGGGCTGAGGGCTCAGTTCTTGGGCAGGAGGCAGTGAGGTCACTGAGGCCACCTTTCAGGCTGGCTCTTATGAATGTGAATCAGGACACTTTTCCTTTTATTTGAATCCCTCCAATGACTTTTTCTCACAAACAGAATAAGAATTTAAAAGTTGGCCATGCATGGTGGCTCATGCCTATAATCCTAGCACTCTGAGGAGCTCAAGGTGGGCAGATCCCGTAGGCTCAGGAGTTCAAGACGAGCTTGAGTAAGAGCAAGATACCATCTCTACTAAAAATAATAGAAAATGTAGCCAGGCCTTCTGGTGGGCACCTGTAGCCCCAACTACTTGGGAAGGTGAGGCAAGAGGATAGCTTGAGCCCAGAAGTTAGAGGTTGCTGGAAGCTATGATGCCATGGCACTCTACCCAGGGCACAGAGTGAGACTCTGTTTCAAAAAAAAGAAAATAAAAATAAGAATTTAAGAGTTATTACTGTGGTTCCCTGTTACCTCACTCTGTCCTCTCTCTGAGACCATTTCCTCCCATTTTCCCTCCTAAGCTCTAACTCCTGTGCGCCCAGGACCCCAACATGCCTGCAGGCCCCAGACACGGGGGCTCTTGAGCCCTTGTTCTTGCTGCACTGTCTTGTCAGAACACCTTCTCCCAGACATCTGACACCTCATTGCTCTTCCTTAGCTTTATTCTGCTCAAACATCTTGTACTCCAAGAAGCTCCTATCCACTGTCACCTGTCACTGTCACTATTTGACTATTATAATAGTCTTAAGCAATAAATAGATTTGAGCTTAAACTATAAACAAACATTAAGTTGTTATACAAACATATGAAATGTTATGTGCCTGTTAAAATGATGTTTTAAAATAATTTTAATCATGTTGTAAAATAATGACTTTAAAAGATTGAGCGACATGAGAAAAGACGGTGTGAAGTGTAAGCAGAGTGTGCCAAAACAGTGCGTAAGTCTCACAGGCCTATGCAGCAGAGGCCCCTGCACGCTCACCCCCATGTTGGGGGATTGCGGACAATGTATATCTTATGTTTTACACTCTCTCCAGAAAATTTGGAGAGAAAAGAAATAATCGTAAATTTGAGTAATTAAAATGCATTAAACCTCAAGGACGTTCTATAAGATCCTGACCACTCTTGCCCCTGGTGTCACAGAAAGGAAAGACACAAAGACACACCCCTGTCACTCAGTGTCATGAGAGTGCAGGTGAGATGAGGCCCGAGTGGCTCTGGGTGCAGGTCCTCAGGTTACCCAGTGCCCCTGAGCAGGACAAAGAGCTGCCTCCTGGGGACAGAGAAATCCCAAGCCCCCCCCTCATCCCAGTGCTGCAGCCCAGGGCAGCCACAGGATCACTGACTCTTGGTCTCGTTAAAAGGGAAACTCCGGGAATTCGAGGCAAAGTTTACAGAGCTGCTCTACCAACCAACCCTTATGCTCCCTAATTCTGAAAGCCTGGAAAATCATCGCTCAGCCACGCTGGTGCTAGCAAAGTCCGGCAGTGCCCTGTGGGCCTGGGCTCTGCACAAAAGCACGGCTTTCCATCTTTGGACACTCAGGCATTTCTTGCTGTGCGGTCCTGCCCACCCCTCCACTTAGGACTAGTGAGCTGTAGGAGTGAGCAGCACCCGGGCCAGGGGCTTCTGTTTCCATCTCCTTTGTCCTTGTTTCATCTTTCCTCCCAGACCCCCAGACTGCCTCCGTCTCAGGAATGTGTGTGTTTATGAGGCTGGAATGAAAAGTGTCTCTTCAGGTCTCATGGAGGTGACATGGTGGGTTTGTAAACATTTGTGAGGGCAAGTAGAACCGGCTACTTCTTCACAGGGCTATTTACCAAATAGAATTCGTGCAACCTAAGGTTACAGCACCAGGGCAATGTGTGACAGACATTGCAAACACTTCACTTTCATCCTTTAAAGTGGCCATATCTTCTCCTGCCCCTTGGTGACCATCTGGGTCTGTTTATTAACACATGGTTCTGGGCAAACCAGGGCATTTCCAGATGCTTCTGGCTGGGCTATATCTATCAGTACTGTTTAGTGTTCTGTATTGCTATTGACTAAACCTTTATTTACCTCTTGAAAATCTTTTACAAATGCCAGTTGTGTGGGGTTGTTCTACAGAAGGGTATTTGAAAAGAGTGCCCATGAATTAATGAGATTTTTTGCTTAACAAATAGATCATCTTTGGAAATTCCCTCAGTCATCATTACCTGAAATCTCTTTCTTTATTTCTTGTATTTTGACTGTTTCTAAAGAGTAGAGGTTCTGGAACAGAGAAGTACAGCTGAATTCTTGTAACTGTAGGACAATTACTTAGACTTATGAGGACCCAGGGGTTCATCCATAAAGCAGGGACAATACACAGTTGCTTTGGGATGAGGGCGGGACCAGAGGTCACCCCAAGAAGGTATGGAGCACTGGTGCTGGTTGTGATCTGTGGACAGACCCCATCAGCCCAGTGCTACTTCCTCCACTCTCCTACTGATGAGCCCTGAATGTGAGATGCTGACTTGACTGCCCTGGGGCTAGGGAAGGATTCTCACCTAGTTACCTCCAGCTGTGGTTTGAAAAGTCCTTGTCCTATATCTAAGCCACGTGCTGTCTGTGCCCTTTATTAGGTTCATTGTCCCCTGTGACTTTTCTTCTGCAATTTAATGTCAGCTTCTCTTGTACACCCCCACTTCCCACTCTGCCCCAGTGCATCCTATCAGCTGAATGAGGTCTTTTTGCTTCAGATCCTGCCCAATCTTGGCTCTTAAGCCTCACCAATGTGTGGGTCAGTGACTCCACTTCACTCCCAAGGAAAAGGTGAAAGTTAAAAAAAAAATACTTTTGAAAATGTCTCTTCAGAAAATTTATTTGCATTAATTTATCACACATTTTTAGAAAGAGATCTACAAATCATTTAGACAAATGTATATGGACCAAATATTTTAAACCTCAAGGATAATAATTTGAAAGGCTGACAAGGTTGACAAGTTTGGAAAGATTTAGTTGGACCCAAGAAAAAACAAATCCTTCATTTCTTCCTAAATAAAACACTAAAGTCTTCAACATACAAGTATTGAGTTACAAAAATAAAGAAAGAAAGAAAAGAAAGCCATCCATGTTCCTTCTCGACATAAGGGCAGCCACGTGGTGTTGGCCTGCACATAATGCCTTATTTTAAAACAGTTATTTATTTGCTAAAATATGTGGGCTCTGAACAGCTGTCCTTACTTGATGGCTTTTTTTTGTTTTATTGATTTCAGTTTATTTGAGACTATGAAAGGCTTTGTTAATAAGCTCATAGTGTATTGTGGGGTTTCCTTATTAGATGATGCTGGTGCTAGAGGGAGCTTCCCCTGTGAACAACATTTCACATGAAAAAGGGATGGAGATGGCAAAAGGGCTTTGTGGCAATAGAAGAATAGGGACCAAGTTTATGACAGAAATCAAATCAAGCTTATTAATTTCTAGTGAAGAAAGGGAGGCTACCACAATTCACAGGAATTTGGTGACTTAGGGCATCCTTGACATCTGGGGACCCTGACAGAAACACACAGCTCTCATCAGAGTGCAAGGATCATGGACACTGTTATTCCCAACAAAATGCCAGAGTAAATCATCTACAATGGAGACAGTGATCTCCTTTCTAGGTTTTCATTAGCAAGAAAAAAAATTAAATATGAAGATTTGTACAAGTGAAGTGAAGATTTTACACCTACAAAATCACCACCAATTTAAATGACCACAAATGTCAGCTGCTAAGAGATTCATTGGCAAACCAAGAAATATCTTTTCTTGTCTCCCAATCTCAAGCTATTATGGGCATGAATGAGCCCCACTTCCATTCAGTTCTGGCCATGGCAAGACAGAGGAGCCAGGTGGACAGACATGTGAGTGGCACAGGGCACACTCCTGGGATCTGTCCTTGCTTCCCATTTGCAAAATCAGAAAAGGCTTCTTGGAAAATGAAATTTGTAATCTCTCAGTGTGTTTGAGTTCCTATAAAAAAATACTGTAAACTGGGTAACTTACCAAATAACAGAAATTAATTACTCACAGGTCTGGAGTTTAGGAAGTCCAAGATCAAGGCAGCAACGATTCATTGTCTGGGGAGGACCCTTTCCTGGTTCACAGATGGTGCCTTCTTGCTGTGTGCTGGAAGGGACAAAGAAGTGCTCTCATGCCTCTTCTGAGAAAGGTACTAATGCACCGTGAGGAAGGAGGTAGAGTATGAGATGATAGAAGATTTCCGCTCCCTGGAACCTTAGCATCACACCAACAGGGCTTCAGTATGGTAACAGTGAATTATAGCTGCAAGAGCTTCAGGGCACAAAGCTCAGTGTCAACAAGGGAGACCAAACAAACAAACAAACAAACAAACGAACAAGGGCACTAGAGGTATTTGGAGCCTCAGTCACCTAGAGATACCAGAAAACACGAACCACAGCTTAACTCCTAGACTGATTAACATAAAACCTCACACTAAAAGCCTACTTACTTCAGTTTATACATATTTGTTATTTTAAATAATAATAAAAAAATGCAATGCATGGTACAATGCAAGCAAAAAAACAAAACCTGAAGGGACAAAGCAAGCACCAGAACTTGGCTCAGATTTTAGAATTACCACATGGGGGATTTAAAATAACTGTGATTTTATACTAAGAACTTCAACAGAAAAAAGTGTACAGCATGGAAGAAGAGAAGGACTCTGCAAAGGATCAAAAGGAAATGCTGGAAATGAAAATCATTGTGTAGAAGAGAAGAGGCCCATTGATGAGCTCATCAGTGGTCTGGCTATGTCTAAGAAAACAAAAGGAAGAGCATCAAGATAGTGTAATAGACACTTTCCTTTCTGAAATGCAAAGAAAAGAATAAATTAAGAGATAGATGTGGCCCTGCCACCGTATTATCATAGCAGGGCGTGCCACCAGTGTGCCTCGTCACCAGTGGTGTTAACCTGGTTAGCTCGCTGAGGTGATGTTCTCAGATTTCTCCACTGTGGTTATTGCACTTTCTCTCCTCCTATCCACTTTTGTGGACTTCCTTCCCCAAACCAATCACTGTAGTCTAACCATGAAAATACGGGGAAAAAAAACCCTTCAGATATGCCCGTCATTGAGGGACATTCTACATATCATCTGAGCAGTATTCATCAAAACTGTGGAGGTCACAGAAACTAGGACAGCCTGAGAAACTGTCATAGTCTGGAGGAGCCTCAGGAGACAGGACAATAAATGCAGCTGGGAGACCCCAGATCTGATACCAGGACAGAAAAGGGCATCAGGAAATAACTGAAGTGTTAAGTCAGTTGTGAAAAACAAGATGAACAAACAAAATAAACCTTGGTGAGTGAATAAATGCTGCCTGTTCACTCCTTAGCTATTGATTGTGAGTGTTGATGAGGAGCGAAGTCTTGGGGCAGATAAAGACGCTGGACCCTGATACTGACGTCCACCTCTGGCAGGTGGCATCACCACACTGCTCTAAAGCTTGATCTGGAGGGGAGACAACAGCGGCATTGATGCCCCAGGTGTGGAAAAGATGAGCAATGAAAGAGAAAACAAACATTTCCTAGAACATTCTGGAAATCTCACTTAGTCCTGCAACAGGAGGGATGGATGAAGCCATTTGTGGTTTGCAATTATGTGAATAAATCATCTTTCTAACATAAAATAAATGTTCTGGGATGTTCCAGGGCTCACGTGCTAGTGTCCCCAGTCCTAACATGGTTTATGACTATACAGAGGCTGCTTGAAATTAAGTGTGGAAGTGAAAACAAGATGAGGGAGGGGGAAGCAAAGAAAGGTGAAAACTCAGTGTCCTAAGGTGTCCAGGGACTGGTGGGGCCCTTCCTGCTATGGAGCATGAACTTCACCTTCAGAACCAGGAGGATGAGACAAGGTCTGAGCCTGAGCGAGCTGCCCCTGCTATACAATTCGGTGATGTGTTTTTCCCTATGCTGTGAAGGGTATTAACTGGGAAAGATTTGCTTCCATAAATTTCTCTTAAAGTTTTGTCATGAACTTCTATTTGTTTGCTTAGTGAGAATTAGCAGATTATAAAACAAATGACCAAGTTGCAGGTGAATATTGATGGAAACCATGAACATATTATTTTAAGAAATTTTACTCTAATTTTTTACTATATTCTCTAAACAATCATTCTTGCATGAACAGCAGAGTAAAATTTGTCTCAAAGAAAAATCTCCACCGCTCCTTAAATAAGCAAGTTTGAACCTCTACTTTAGGAAACTGGGAGTCCCAAAATGTCCTGGGGCAGAGCAGTGACTGGTGACATGAAATGGACTAGTGATGGGAGACAGCCGACAGCCTGGCCAGTGCTGCAGGTGACAGTGAGGACAGTGTCAACAGAATGGGGGGGTGGCTGTTTGGGGGAAGTATTAGACTCAAGCATAGTGGGGCAAAGTGTGGAAATAGACTGTGAAAGGAAATGTGAATTATAGGATCATGCTGAGCACTCCAGGCCAGGAAATGGGTATATCTCTTTTTGGTTTAAAATGAGAGATAATAGAATCAGTAACCAGCCAGGCACAGTTGCTCAGGCCCTAATCCTAGCACCCTGGGAAGCTGAGGCAGCCAAATGGCTTGAGCTCAAGAGTTCGAGAACAGCCTGAGCCAGAGCAAGACCCCATCTCTAAAAGTAGCCACCTGTTGTGTTGGCACCTATAGTCCCATCTACTCGGGAAGCTGAGGCAAGAGAATTTCTTGAGCCCAGAGTTTGAGGTGGCCATGGGCTATGACACCACAGCACACTACTGAGGTGGACAAAATGACACTCTGTCTCAAAAAAAAGAAAAGAAAAGAAAAACTGAGTCAAGAAGATCGTTTGAGCCCAAGAGCTTGAGGTTGCTGTGAACTATGATGCCATAGCCCTCTGCCCCAGGGCGACTGAGTGAGAGGGTCTCAGAAGAAAAACAACAAAAGAAGAGAGATAATGACTTTCTTCTTCTAGCCCTACAGTGGGATAAATGTCCAAAGACACCCTTATTTATTCATTATAAACTGTTTATATTATATATAATGTGCATATGTGTATCTATATTACATATAATGTGTATATGTGTGTGTACAATAAATATTACTCTACAAGGTATGTCTAGAAATGAGGGGTACATCAGTAAAGAAATCAAACAACAAAGTTCTATCATCCTGAACATTATTTTTTAGCTGGGGAAAACATGAAATGCAAATATTAATAAACCAGATAAATGGAGTGTGCGGCCTTAGAAGTGAATACTAGTCAGAAGAAATAGGTCAGAGCAAGAAGAATTGAGAGGCTGGCATTTGGGCCTTATGTCTGCACACTGCTCTACTTGGGACCAAGTGGGAAAAACAGCATTTCTTACCATTGGGAAGAATAAACAGAGATGTTTTTAAGTGTTGTTCATCAATAAATACTAATCTTAGAGAGGAAGACAAGAATTCACACCATAGTTCTGATTTCTATGAAACAATTTTAACCAAAAACATTTATATACAGGGTATCTGTAAAGTTCGTGTCCAATTTAAAAATAATTTAATGAAACCTACAGACAATCTGTATATATGTAAATTTGAAAATATTATTATTAGAAAAATAAAGCTATTATTGCATTATTTTTTGCCCACTACGTTAGAATAATGTAGCCAAGGCTGATGCTGTTAATGTAAAGCCCATGTGCCTATCTCCGTTGTCAGGACTGTTCTCTAGATAACAGTGCAGTCTCACTAGTAACAGGAGCTTAGAAACGTATACACCACAGAAAGGTCTTACTGTGTTTCTACTGGAGCACCCTAGAGTAGCCTACTGAGTTCACTGTGGGCCTCAGCCAGGAAGCGTCTGTGGTGGACATCATAACAATAGACACACACTTTTCTAGAAGATTTGCCAGATTTCAAAAGTACTTTAGAATTTGTACGTGTTTACCAGCTGGTGACCAGTTTTGGTCAACAAAAAAAGAAGCTGCAGGAGGACTCATATAAGAAAGAATCAAATGGTGTAAAGTTTACTTGTGTGTTTTTTCTGTTTTGGGAGACAGTTCTACGTGGAGGTAATCTGGCCACAGAGCACAGAAGCCACACCCAGGCCACCCCAGCAGGGCCACCCAGCCCACTGGCTCCTAGAGTCACTGTTTAGTTGTACCCAGGAACAACCAGACATAGGGCCCATTTTTCACATAAGAACAAATAAAATAATTTTAATAGACAAGATGTGCATAATAATGATTCTAGGAATATTTGCCTTACTAGGGCATGCCTGTAAGTTAATGAGTGATTTCCCCCTGGTTTTAGTACAGGCCTGTCTCTCTCAGTTGGCCCCGATTATGGACAAGGGGCCTGTTACAAACCTGCTTTGTTCCCTTCCTCATCAAACGAGGCCCAGAGGCACAAACAGGGACCAGGCTGGGATGTGCAGGGTAACATTTCCACCCCACAGTTTACAGAGGATCTGCAAATAGGATGCAATTAATGGACAGTGTCCTTGAAATCAGAGAAGACGAATCTCCTGCTTTCATACAAGCTTTGTTAATTGAACAGAATGCTGTTGAGTGAGTTACTGTTCTTATTAAACTGTGGGTTTTCAAACTTGGAGGGCATTTCCTGGGAAAACATACTTAGTTAATTACCAAGCCATGGGTTGCTTGGACTGTTTGTAACAAATAGTAATTTGTAAAGATCCATATGGCCCCAGCAAATGAACACATGTAATGTCCTAGTTCTCAAAAAGAGGGAAACGAAGGTAGCAATGACGTCAGTACAATTGCCTACATGGAAACAGTGAGTCCCGGCTTATCTTCACCCAGAGCTTACTCGTTGTGTGTAGAGTGATGGCTGCAAGGATCATGAATGCATGAGGTCTGAAAAGTCTAGCCAACTTCTTCTTTTTTGGTACCTAAAAATGAGGCTGATATTATCTAAAGCAATTAAACTTTGCTGGTCATAAGTAGATTCTAATAAATGGAGTGTTTCCAAGGAAGGTCTCCTTGAGGAGAGGAGGCTTTCTGCGGCCCCAGCTCCTTTTTAAATGGGTAAAATCATTACAGAGAGAAGATTACTATTGGATTAAAAAAGACCCCAGATATGTTGTTCAGTGGCCCACAAGCTGGCATGTTTTAAGCATAAAGGGTGGGCGAGTTTATCTCTGTTTGTCTCCTGCATGGGTGTTCAGCTGCCATGTTTAAAGGTGCCACAGAACATGGATCCAACGCCCTGGGTGGGTTTTTTGACCCCCTTTGAATGTGCAGACACGGCGAGCAAGCTCTGGGTGCAACCTGTGAATGGGCCTCCTGATTTGGGAACAGAGCCTTTATCTTCTTGCTGAGCACCCACTGCAGCTGGCATATGGCTCTACATTGTAAATTCCACTGCCTGCCAATCACGGCCCAGTGAAGACAGGAAATCAGCCCCAAACCCGGGAGTTCTGTGGGGCAGTGGAGCTTGCATTTTCTAGAGGACCCTTTACTGCTGGGGCAGAACCCTGGGCATAGCTTGTCTTTAATTTGCTCCAAGCTAGGCAGTTGTGTTTTAAAATGAATTTGAAAGACTCTGAGTACAGAATGAAATCCAAAAGTAAGAACTAAAAAAAAAAGAAAAAAAAAAAAAATTGAGGGGGCAGAGAAAAATCCTTGAAGCAGAAGTGGTCTGGATTCCCTGAAGACCAAAGGATGTGGTTTTCCAAAGAGTATGCCCTGTGGGTTGAGGCCCCTTCATCATTCCGGTGTAACTTTAAGGATCTGGAGTTTGTATTTATGGCAGAGAGAAATGCTTTAATACCCAGATCATTTGGAAAGGGGCTGCCCCTTCCATTAGACTGACTTCTATGGGAAACTAGGAGGCTGTTTTTGCCTCACAGTTGTGGAGCGGCTTTGATGACGTCTCTGCTCACAGGCTAGAGGGAAAAGGATGAGGACAGTGGGGTCTCTGCAAAGCTTTTCCTTGAAACCAAACCTCTGGTGTGCGGTATCTCAGACTCCACACAGCCAGGTGGAGTGCATCATTTAAAATCTACTCAAAACTCAAGAAATACTGTAAGTCTCCACTGCAATGATGCCAACTGCATCCTGACTGTCCTACTTACATGCTGTCCTGGAGATGATGTAGTTGAGCTCCTTCCTCTGGCATTCATTACTAACTGCTAGTATGAGCTGCCTTGGTGAGTCGTCCACTTCACTTTCAAGTAGCATTTTAATTCTGTAACACCCTTCTAGTAAAAAAATAAAATAAAATTGCATTAGGAATGTACTTAACATAGACCATATCAGCTGGGTAGGACTCACATGGAAATATCACATGTGCGTGAGGAAGTTTTCATTTTCTTAAATAAAAGTGATTGGTTTACTTGTACATATAGAAAAATCAGAAAATGCAAAAAGATAATAATTGTGAGTGACAGACTGCTCCAATACACAGAAACCACTGTTAATAGTGTGATATTTTCCCAAGAGAAAGGCTTAATTTAATTAATAATGATTATTTTGTGTGTGGCTGACAGCTTTTGTCGAATTGGTGTTAAAAAGACTGACCAGTTTTGTGCTGCTCCCAGCAGCGTGTGGTAGTTCGGTTCCATTGAACTTTTATCATGTTTTGGGCGGGGTGTGTGAGAATCACTGTCTTCTGATTTGATAATCAAAAATGCAGTGAAAATGAACATTTGTTTTAGACAGTTTTTAAGTTTATCTGTTCATAGCCTTTGATCCTTCCTTGAGGGCTAGTTGTTTTCATTTAGAATTGCATGAGATCTTTATTTAATAAGTATATTAATTTTCATCTGCTTTAATTAACATGGTTAATTTTATATAAATGACATTTATTTTTTTATTTTTTTTATTCTAAACATTTTAATAACATCTGAACAAATCAGAATTTTTCATTTAAGAAGAAAAAAAAAAAAAGCATGCAATGTTCAGCCAGTGAGGTTCGTAAAACACCAAAGCTCACTTGTCAGAAGAGATTTCGGAGGTGAGTTTAAGTGAAATGGGCATACATTGCAACTTTTTCAATAGACAACTTGTACACAGTTGACATGCTTTCAAAAGTTAAAGTTATGACAGGAAAGAGAGGCTTCATCATGCACAACAGTGACCTGTCTAAGAAAGGAAAGCACATTGCTTCCAGATCTGCCAGCAGAAGCAATATTACCATTTCAATGCCATATCCAAATACTTCAGCCAAGTTCTGTGGTTTCCCTTTTGTTCCTTGTGATTACAGAATGGCGATCCAATTTGAAAATGTCCTTAGCCCTACACACCTCTCCACACACACACACACAGTTTGTATGGTCCACAGAAATTGAGATATTTTCTTTCTAGAGGTTTACTATTAACAGGATTCTGGGCACAGACAACTTGTCAATGGTTTAGGTTACCTTACAAGTGTTACTTGCCTAAATGTAAGCTGGATGAACATGAAGGTCACTTCCGCAGGGATTACCCGTCACTACACAGCTGCCAATCTTTTTTTTTTTTTTTTTTAAGCAGGAACTCAACTTTATTGTGTCAAGCAGCCGCTTATATAGAGTGTGGGAAAGGGGCGGGGAAAGAAGGCGGAGAAAGAGGTGCGTGACAGGGTTGGGCCAGTGGCATGGTACCACGTTGGCTGTATCTAGGTAGAGGCAGTTTCAGGCCGGGCCTTGCTGAGTCGTTGCTACGCGGAAGTAGCTAGATGGATCTACTTCTAGTCAGGCTCGGGAAGTTGCACTAGGCCTCAGGCACATGGCAGGGCCCAACAATTCCCTCCTTTGTTTTTTGTATGGTGGAAAAACATAGCCCCTGTCTTAGGTTGCCTGCTCTTGCAGTTTCAGTCTTACCCGTCATGGGGATACAAACATCAATGGTTTGGTCCCT
>CAUYPK010086355.1:0-61558 GCA_963574355.1 Loris lydekkerianus | reverse complement strand
GCAGTTATTGTTTATTATAAACCAATAGTTTAGAGTAGTTTATATGGATTAGTTCATTTAATCCTTATAATAACTCCACAATTAAGTACTATTATCATCTTCATTTCGCAGATAAGGAAGTTGAGGCACAGAGATGTTACTGGTTACATGTAGTGACTAAGTCACAGCAGGCACAAACCCTGGCCACCCTCCAGAGCTCCTTCTCGTAGCCAGGCAGGCTCTCCTGTCTCTCAGCTATTTCTTAGTTAGAGGCTGTTGCTCATAGAAGATTCTGAGATAGGAGCCTGTTTTTCCTTCACTTAAAAGGGGAGTGTTAAAGGTACTCTATTACCTATGTGAGACTTTCCTTAAGAGAATATGAAATTTTGAAAATGAATTGGAATGATTTCTGCTGTAGAATTTGGTGTTATTTAGGGTATCCCATATACTCATGTCCTGATTCCTCCCCAAATCCATCATATACACCAGTGATGTGAAGCCCACCTTTTGGCAAACTCATTTCTAAGCGTTATTATCTTTTGTCCCTTAAGATCTGACAATCAGTGAATTGTTTTTCTTTTGCTGTATCAATGTATTATCTTGGTAGTACAAGTAAAATTCTGTTATAAAGCACCTTGCTGTTCCACAGATTGTTTCTCCTGTAGCTTGTCAAGATGGTGCTGGCCTGTTTGTTGCAGAGAGCCTTCTGTCTGGGTGGTCTGCTAGCCCTTCAACCATGAGAGGTTCTAGAAACCAGTTGAGGCCCTGTGGGATTAATCTGTTGCCCCTGCTTCATGAAATAGCATCTTAGGCTTCCCAGTTACTGGGTAGGAGGAGATCACTGTACTGGTTATTATCATGTCACTCCCACAATGGTACTTCTGGTGTACCATCCAGCCATCAACAGGCAAGAAAATCACTCGAACAGCGGCAATGGGGGGAAACAAAATAGGATTAAAACTGACTTGAGGTATTGCTGGTTATTGAAAATTGCCATTTTAGAATTGGTTAGGTAGTCTCGGTGAAATTTGATGTGTCATCACAGCTGTGATGGATAGATTGTTCAATGGTCAGTTTATATGACAATTTCTAAATTCCGATCCTTCTGGTTTATGTAAGGAATATAATGCAAAATGTAGAAAACATGGTTTCTTCAGTAGAGTCTAACAGTAAAAACCAAGACCATCTGTAATCCCTCCTACAGGGATAGCCACTGTTAATATTTTAATGTGTGTCCTTACACTATATATTCTGTGCATTTAAAAAGTAAACTTATAATTTGCTATCATATTATAGATGTACATGTTATAGATGTACTTTCTTCTTATAATATCAAAAACATTTTATTATTATGTAATCTTTACAGTTTTTTTCCTCCTGAAACTCCTGAGCTTCATGTAAGTAGTTTTGATAGCTGCATAATATTTCACTGCTTAAATGTACTAAAAGAGCAATTGATGGACAAGATATTTTGAGTAAATTTTCTCTATTACAGAGGATACCACAACTAAATATCATAAAAGCTCTTTCTATATTTGAAATTATTTTCCTATGTTATAGTCTCTTGAAGCAGAAGGTAGTGTCAAAAATGTATGACTAAAAATATATATATTTTTAATTCATTTCCATCATTTCACATTGAGGATTTCTGCATTTTTGGTGTCTTTTTCTATTTTGCTTGTTTCTAGTATTTCAAGGATTTTTGCTTTAACACAATCTCTTAAATGTGTATTCTTTTTTCTTTTTCTTTTTTTTTTGAGGCAGAGTCTCCCTATGTCATCATTGGTAGAGTGCTGTGCTATCACAGCTCACAGCAACCTCAAACTATTGGGTGTAAGTGAGTCTCTTGCCTTAGCCTTCCAAGTGGCTTGGGACTACAGGCGCTCGCCACAGCGCCCAGCTATTTTTTGGTTGTAGTTGTCATTATTTGGCAGGCCCGAGCTGTGTTCAAACCTGCCAGCTCCTGTGTATGTGGCTGGTGCTCTAGCCGCTGAGCTACAGGCACCAAGTCTTAAATGTGTATTCTTTAATTTACTTTTCCTTTCTATAATGTGTTAACCATTTTGATCCCCTGAGAACATAATGTTCCTTTCTACAGTTTGCTTTGTGCACACCTTGTGTTACCATGCTTGATGCCTACAGACCTGGGGCAGAGGACAGGAAGGGAACAGAGCTGTTGGGTCAGTACTGGAGTGGACAATTTTGGATAGAGGCAGAGGAAATGTTGCCATTAGGATTGGAGCTTGGTATGAGAATTCCCAGTGGAGTGTATGGTGCCCCATGATCACATTAATGTACATAGCTATGATTAAATAAAAAAATAAAAAAAGAGAATTCCCAGTGGGTTAGGGGAGAGACGTGGAACTGGAAGGGGTGGGGCAGGAGGAGATTTTTGCATAAGCCCTAGTTTACATAGGAATAAACTTTGGGTGTGCACTGGTTGGCATAATCCATTGACTTTAAAAGGTTTACAGTGGGGCACAATGGAAACAATTAGCGAATGGGAATAAATTGTGTATGGTATTTCCTTATATTGTCCTTGCACTTTATCTGCAAGTTTGAAATTTTATCACCAAAGGTTTGTGTGTTTTGCATAGTAGTTAAAAGCTTGACTTCTGAAGTCGGATAGACCTGTGTTAGAATCCCAGTTATGCCATACCAGTTGCTTGGTCTGGGGAAATTAGTTCACTCATTCAACAAGTAAATGAGTTCCCGTATGTGTCAGGTAGAGTTTGAGGTGCTAGAAATACAGTGGGAAATAAAACAGACAAAAAAAGCTCGGCCTGTGTAGTACTACTTCTTCAAACTTCCCCTCTCATCTATACAGTGGAGATAATAATAGAATGTTCCTAACAGGGTGGCACCTGTGGCTCAAAGGAGTAGGGCGCCAGCCCCATATGATGGGGGTGGTGGGTTCAAACCTGGCCCTGGCAAAAAAAAAAAAAAAAGTTCTTAACAAAATTGAGGTGGGATTAAATGACAATATATTTAAGATAGAAAGTACTTGGTGTATAGTAAATGTTCAGTGAATGTTACTGTGAATAATATTAAGGAACAACTATGAAAAATCACTTTCATGAATAATTCATGAAATACATAGGAGTACTTCTAGTTAGAATTTAAAGTGTACTTAGATATACTCTCTAATAAGGTGGCATCCGTGCTGTGGTGTACAAAGAACTATAAATCTGATCAAATAGGCCAGTGGCTGGATTCTAGTAAGTTTTTTTGCTCTTCTGGAAGCTAACCCAGTTTAATGTTTAAATAATGCCATAAAGGACACTGAGTGCTGTCAGCAGTATTTAGTGCTAAGAGGTCCCTCAGGAGTCTTGGATGTCCTACCTTAGGCCAGTTTGTTAGGCACTTTTGAGAGATACAGTCACATTGTATTCTTATGAGGTGATAAGATTCTTGAAGTTTTCTGTGATTAAAATGAGCCTGGTCAGCTGGAATTTGGATGATTCTTAGTAATCGGTATCCCCCAAATTTCACCTGGACTTAGTATTTCCTGTTCTCCGTGGTGTGGGGCTGTACTCTAATGAGGAGTGACACCTACTCCTTTCGTCTGTAGGAAGGAGTGATGTTTAAGCAGATGATTTGGGCTCTTCCTGGAGAATTATGCAGTTCTTGCAATTTACCCATATCCTTGAAAAATTTGCTTTTGCTTTTTTTTGGATTGCTTTTTGTTGTTTTAAACTTCCTTCTTTAAATTAGATGTCGTTAATTCTCCGGTTGTCACTCTAAAGAAAGCTACTTTTAAGGTCTGCATTAGGCAAATTGACCACAGAGTTATTTTGTATTTTTTTTTGGGGGGGGTAGAGGCGGACAGAGTGTCAAGCTGGGTATAGTGCTGTGGTGTCACAGCTTACAGTAACCTCCAACTCTTGGGCTCAAGCAATTCTCCTGTTCCAGCCTCCCAAGTAGCTGGGACCACAGATGCCTACCACAATGCCTGGCAATTTTTTTCGGTGTTGTTGTTGTCGTTGTTTTAGCTGGCCCAGGCTGTGTTTGAATCCACCAGCCTCGGTATATGTGGCTGGCGCCCTACCCACTAGGCTACAGGTGCCATCCTGACCACCGAGTTTTATTGCTGTTAAAAATGACTAAGTGAAGTCTTTGTAGTTCATAGCAGTGTATATATACTATAATGGCTGTTTTTACGCCACATATTTATGTTGTTTTATGCTGTTATATTTATTTTTATAGGTAGCCTTGAATCTTTTTTGGGACCTTGTTTCTTCCATTTTTCTCTTTGTCTCCTTGATTTTTTTTCTTTTTTTGAGACACAGTCTTGCTCTGTCACCTTGGGTGGAGTGCTGTGGTGTCGTCATAGCTCACAGCAACCTCAAACTCTACTCTTGGGCTCAAGCAATCTTCTTGCCTTACCCTTCTGAGTAGCTGGGACTATAGGTGCCAAACTAGCCACAATGCCTAGCTAGTTTTTTTTTCTTTTTTAGTAGAGACCGGGGTCTCACTCTAATAGGATGGTCTCGAACTCCTGAGCTCAGACAAACCACACACCTTGGCCTTCCAGAGTGCTAGGATTACAAGTGTGAGTCACTGCACCTGGCTTTGATAGTCTTTTTATGTAAATACATATTTTTGAGACACAGTCTCGTTTTATCACCCTGGATAGATTGCAGTGGCATCCTAGCTCACTGCAACCTCAGATTCCTGGGCCTAAGTGATCCTCCTGCCTTAACCTCTGGAGTAGCTGGGACTACAGGTGCATGCCATGATGCCCGGCTAGCTTTTCTATTTTTAGTAGAGAGGGCTAGAAAGAAAATTGGGGTCTTGTATGTATGTGCAGTTTTATACCATGCTTTTTTGTGTGGAACATTGAAGCCTAGCATTTTTTTGATGCCATTAACTATTCTGTGAAAATGTAATTTTTAAATAGCTGAATACTTTTTTTTTTTTAATTTTAATTTCAGCTAGCTTGTTCATTCTTCTTCGTTTGAAGTACTCTTTGTTGTTGTTCATTTTCTTTTTTTTAATGTTCTTCCTCTGGCGATTCTCTTTCCTTTTGCCTCCCCAGTAGCTGGGACTACAGCCCACCACAAAGTCCGGCTGTTTTTGATGTTAGTAGAGACAGGGTCTTATTCTGGCTCACTGCTGCTGATACTGGTCTCGAACCTCTGAGCTCAGGCAATCCATCCTCCTCTGCCTGCCACAGCTTTGGGACTACAGGCATGAGCCACCATGCCCGGCCGCTGAATACTTTTTATTTGTATGAATAGATCACATTCTACACTTAGTAATTCTACCTTATTGGAATATTGGTTGTCATTTTTTTCCTATAATATTTTCCAAGTATATAAATGTATTTGTCCACATTCTGCCCATTTCCTTAGGATAAATTACTACTCCCACAATTACTACTGGTTAACCTTTATGACATGCTTACTATATGCCATGGACTGTCCTGTGCACTTCATTCGTGTAATCCTCATACCAACTCTATGAGGTAAGGAAACTGAGGCACAAAGAGGTTAATTAATTTGCCTGAGATGCTTTTTCTAGAAAGTAGTGGAGAATTTGAACTAGGTAGGATGGTTCCCAAGAGCTTTTAACCCCAGGCTGTAATCCCTCTCACTAGTTATTCCACCTCTAAAGAGACAGAGGATGTGATCATGTTCAAAGATTCCTAATACATATTGCCAGTTGCCTTTAGAAAGGACATTCCCATGTATATGTTAGTGTTTGGTTATTTTACATAAAACAAAAAGAAAGATACTGTTTTGGTATGAAATTCTAGCACTTGGGGAGGTCGAGGTGGGAGGATAACTTGAGGCTAGGAGTTTGAGACCCTGTCTCTACAAAACAAATAAAATTAGCCAGGCGTGGTGGTGCATGACTATAGTACCAGCCACTTGGGAGGCCAAAGCAGGATGATCACTTGAGCCTAAGAGTTTGAGGTTGCAGTGAGCTGTGATTGTGCCACTGTACTCTAGCCTGGATGAAACAGTGAGAACTTGTCCTGAAAAGTAAAAAAACCAAACGAAACGATAATTTCAGTAGTACAGAAATGTGTGAAGCATGAGTAAAGTCCCTTTTCCTTCTCTCACCTTCCCTGTCTCACTCTGTAGAGGTAACCATTGTTAATACTTTTTTTTTTTTTTTTTTGAGGCAGAGTCTCACTTTGTCACCCTTGGTAGAGTGCTGTGGCGTCACAGCTCACAGCAACTTCAAACTCATGGGCTTAAGCAATTCTCTTGCCTCAGCCTCCCCAGTAGCTAGGACTACAGGTGCCTGCTCAACGCCCAGCTATTTCTTTTTTTTTTTTTTTTGGCTGTTGTTGTTGCAGTTGTCTTTGTTTAGCTGGTCCGGGCTGTGTTTGAACCCACCAGCCTCAGTGCATGTGGCTGGTGCCATAACCACAGTGCTACAGGTACCGAGCCTGTTAATACTCTCTTGCATAAGCCTCCAGAAATTTTCAGTGATACATCAGTAAATATATAAAATATGTTTATAATGTATGTATTTTTCTTCCTGAATAAATGCAGTTTTCTTTTCTCTTTCTTTTTTTTTTTTTTTTTTTGAGACATAGCCTCAAGTGTCGCCCTGGATAAGAGTGCTGTGACATCATAGCTCATAGCAACCTCCAACTCCTGGGCTCAAGCCATTCTCCTGCCTCTGCCTCCCAAGTAGCTGGGACTATAGGCGCCCGCCACAATGACTGGCTATTTTTTGGTTGCAGCATCATTGTTTGGCGGCCCGGGCTGGATTTGAACCCACCAGCTCAGGTGTATGTGGCTGGCGCCTTAGCTGCTTGAGCCACAGGCACCGAGCCATAAATGCAGTTTTCAAGAAACTAAATCCTTTTCTCCTAACCATGTCCTCTCTTTTTTTTGTTTTTGTTTTTTCTTTGTTTTAGAGTGCTCTGGTGTCATAGCTCACAACAACCTCAAACTCCCGGATTCAAGCAATCCTCTTACCTCAGCCTCCCAGGCAGCTGGGATTATAGGTGCCTGCCATAATACCCAGCTATTTTATTCATTTTTAGTAGTCGGGGTCTTGCTCTTGCTCCGGCTGGTCTCAAACTCCTAAGCTCAGGGAATCTGCCTGCGTTGGCCTTCCAGAGTGCTAGGATTACAGGTGTGAGCCACTATGCCTGGCCCACGTGCTCTTCTAATTTAGCAGATAACCTGGAGAAATTTTCAGTGCTATATAAATGCATGTATATATGTCATTTTCCCTTCATAAATGACATTATAGCATTTATGCTGTTCTGCAAGCTTATTGTGTTTGTACATTACACATGCCTCGTTCTTTTTAGTGCCATTAGTATACTTTGAAACACTAGCTGCCTCTTATTTACGAGGTTCCATCTGACTACTGCAGCACTGTTGGGTTCAGAAGGAACTTTTCACATTTGTTATTGATCAGGAAATATGGATTTGGAAATGTGATTAATGAGAGGGAATGAAGAGTTTGGAGAGAGAGACCTGCAACCACTTTTTGCTCTAGTGGCTTGCCTGTATGTGCCCTGGGTTCATTTCCTGTATCACCCTGCAGACAGGATCACTTTCCTTGCCATTTAGCCACATTGTGGCCCAGGCCCCCAGGCTCTACTTCCCTTTTTTCTCACTGGGTTATTTCTCACTTTTTGACTATTCACTGCTTAGCTCAGCATCTGTAGTAGCAATAGCCCAGAAAGGCAGAGCATACCCTCACTGAGTAGGTAAGTCTGTTGATTAAAGGAAAGAGATGGTAAGGTTCCTATTGTGTAAAGGAATTCATCAAACAGAGGAGTTACATATCGAGTTAACTATGGTTGTCTATACCTAAAATTCTGAATAATTGGGAGAACCATTTTAAGGTTGAATTTGTGTAGGTTTAATGTAATTCTTTTAGCTTATCTCTAAATGAAGAAACTATCAGGAAGCCTCTAATAAGTAATTTTTTTTTTTTTTTTTTTTTTAGAGACAGTCTCACTTTATCACCCTTAGTAGAGTGCTGTGGCGTCACAGCTCACAGCAACCTCCAACTCCTGGGCTTAGGTGATTCTCTTGCCTCAGCCTCCCAAGTAGCTGGGACTACAGGCATCTGCCAAACCCCCGGCTATTTTTTGTTGCAGTTTGGTTGGGGCTGGGTTCGAACCTGCCACCCACAGTATATGGGGCCGGCACCTTACCCACTGAGCCACAGGTGCCGCCCTATTAAGTAATTTATAATGTTACTGTGTTTTGTGTGGGGGTATGGTAGAAGATTATAGAAGAGTGTCCAATTTGAATTAGAAAATTCACTACTAGCTTTTGATGACTGGTGCTAACCCTATAGGCACAATAGAAAGAGCTACATTGTTGTCAAGGCAACTGAAGTTCAAGATCATGTGGTCTCCAGGCAACCTTTCCAGACTGGGCTCAAATGCTTTCCCAAGCTTTCTCAGGAGGGGCCCTTCCCTATCTTCCTCTTCCAGCTTTGGGACCTCAGGAGGGGGACAGCCCAAGAAACCATGGAATGATGTAAGGTTTGGAATTTTGAACCAGCTAAGTATGTGGCTAGGTGGTAGGTAAAGAACTAGGAAAGACAATTCATATTATAGACATGACATAGTCTATCTCTACCCTTGTATCTAAAACACACTAACCTTGGATTAGTTGCTATTATATTCTCATACTCTTGATTCTTCTAAGGTCTCCTGAAGCTTGTTACGGTTTGATTCATTACTGTCAGCTTGTGACTTGTGAAAGCAGTTAAGATGTTTGTTCTCTTACCCAGCATGTGAGAGGATAGGTAGACTACCATCTAAAGTGACAAGCCTGGTTTGTCTGGGAGTTCTTTTCCTGATGTCATAAGAGGTTATTGTTGCCTTGGGCAACATAAGCCAATAGTGAATTTTTCTAGGGCAGAGGATGCCGGTGGTTTTTTTGGCCTAGTACTGTGGGAAATCAGGCTATAGATGGTTTCATGCCTTTGAGATTTCAGTCTTTGAGATATTCAAACCTGCAATCCCAGTGATGAGGGAGGATCTCTTGAAGCCCCGAGTTCAGAACCAGAATTGAAACCCTCTCTAAAAATGTGAAAAAAATATAGCTGAGCATGGTGGTTTGTGCCTGTAGTCCCAGTTACTTGGGAAGCTGAGGCAAGAGGACAGTTTGTGCCGGGAGTTTGAGGCTGCAGTGAACTGTGATTATGCAATGCACTCCAGTCTGGGTGACAGACCAATACCTTGTCCCTTCAACAACAACAACAAGCCCCCATATTTTGGAAGAACTTGTTGAGAAGTACTTGAGCTGAAACAGAAAGAACCTTGTGCCATTGGGTTCTAATTTTTTAATTTTTTAAAACAGGGCCAGGTTTGAACCTGCCATCCCTCGTATATGGGGCCGGCGCCCTACTCCTTGAGCCACAGGCACCACCCAAGAACCTTGTGCTGTTGGGCCCCAGTTTTATATTTACTGAGGATTGGCATCCTATGTGAATTAACCCACCCGTTACTTATATTCATGCTACATTTCAGATTTGTCCTTAGGAAAACTAGTATTTTTTTTTTTTTTTTGCAGTTTTTTTTGGCTGGGGCTGGGTTTGAACCCACCACCTCTGGTATATGGAGCTGGTGCCCTACTTGTGCCACAGATGCCGCCCAGGAAAACTAGTATTGAGGTTAGCTTTTCAGTTACTTGTTTAAAAGAAAAGCCTCTGCTGGGCATGGTGGCTCATGTCTATAATCTTAGCACTTGGGAGGCCGAGATGGGTGGAGTGCCTGAGCTCGCAGGTTCGAGACCAGCCTAAGTCAGAGCGAGACCTCATCTCTAAAAAAGTAGCTGGGTGTTGTGGGTGCCTGTAGTCCCAGCTACTGGGGTGACTGAGGTGAAAGAATCACTTGAGCCCAAGAGTTTCAGGGTTGCTATGAGCTTTGATGCCACGGCACTCTACCAAAGGTGACAAAGTGACACCACTCTGTCTCCAAAAAAAAAAAAAAAAAGAAAAAAAGAAAAAAAAAAACCTCTGAGGCTGAAAAATGCTATTTGTTGATTCTCCCTATACCTTGTGTGGTGGCTCCTACATACAATCCTTAGTTATTTCCTCTTTTTTTTTTTTTTTTTTGTACAGACAGTCTCACTTTATTACCCTCCTAGAGTGCTGTGGCATCACACAGCTCACAGCAATTTCCAACTCCTGGGCTTAGGCGATTCTCTTGCCTCAGCCTCCCAAGTTGCTGGGACTATAGGTGCCCACCACAGCGCCCATCTATTTTTTTGGTGCAATTTGACCAGGCCTGGGTTTGAACCCATCACCCTTAGTATATGAGGCCGGTGCCCTACTCACTGAGCCACAGGTGCCACCCTATTTCCTCGTTTTTTTCTTACTTTCTCTGTCACCTCATTAGATGCTTGAACATCTCTTCGCTCCCAAATTGCCCTGCACCTCCAAGCAAATGCAATTAGCCATAGAGACCAGTGAGCTGTTATGGAAGGGAGGTTCTAAGATATTATTCTGTACATTACCTGAATTAAGTAGTAAGAGTGCCTGCTGAAGAAAATAAAATAATCCTCAGCATTAAAAATTATAAAAAATATTAGTAATGATAGCTAACATTTTCTGAGTGCCTAATCCATGTCAAGTGCTCCACATGGGTGACCTCATTTGATTCTCACAGTATTATCTGTGAAGAGACCTGTAGTGGTCCCGGTGTGTACAAAGCTGCCAGCTGCAAGCTGAAATGACTTTAGTGGTCTCATGTTCTATTCATGTGAATTTTCTGTTTATTGTCATACTATATCCATGTTTTGTTTTTATGTAACAGTAGCTTCTTCCCCAAATCTTCAGGGAGTTAAATGCTTTTGGAGGATCATGCTCTACTTTCCCTCCAGGTATCCCCAAAGTGTTGTGCACATACCTGTTTCAGAAACACAGCCTTGAGACTTATCAATAATTTGGCCAGTTAGGAGGTAGTTATTGTTAAATATGAGAGGGTCTGTGGGCATGGGAGGAAGTCCAGGAGAAGGCCAGGGCCAGGAGAGGAGGGCAGGGCTAGTAAGTGAATGAGGGGTTGATGGTGGGCCACTTCACCGCAGAGGACCTAGTTGAATCCATGTTGGGACCCTTGCTACGTTTGGAGGAGGACCCAGACATAGAGACTTCTTTCCCAGTGCTTAGATCTAGTATCTAGTCTTGGAGGTAAAATACACGCAACAGGTTCATGGCTTTGCATGATTGCCCACTCAATTTCTTGTTCAGATGTTGAGTACAACGGGCTTCAGAGAAGACAGAGAGGGATGTGGGTGGGAAGGCTTCATTGGAAGAGGTGGGAGACCAAAAACAATCTCTGAAAGACGGTTCAGCTGGAGAGGGATTCCACTTGCCCCACTCTCACTCTCTTCAATAGCCATACATATATTCACTCATTTTCTTAAAATCTTAATTTTTTTCAGTAAGTTACTCTTTATAAAATTACCCTCAAGAAGGACAGGACTTACATGCATTAGGGCTTTTTTTTTTTTTTTTTTTCCTAAGCCAGAGTCTGTCTTTGTTGCCCTGGGTTGAGTGCTGTGGTGTCATAGCTCACAGCAACCTCAAAGTCTTGGGGTCAGGTGATTCTCTTGCCTCAGACTCCCGAGTAGCTGGGACTATAGGTGCCCATCAAAATGCCTGGCTAGTTACATGTGCTATTTTTGTTGGCCTAAGTTGAGGACTGCCCCTCGGTCAGCCATCATAATCTGATCCTGCATTTTTATTCTCGCAGAATCTAAATTAGAATGTTGGGTGAGTTGTTCACCCTCAGTTTAGCACACTCCTCACCACCACTGTCCTTGCCTTCCACCTCACCTGACTCAACGTTGATTTTATAGGCACCGGAGGTTGAAACTCCTAGTAGTAAGACTGCATTGAAAATAGGAAGAGGAGTCTTACATAAGAAGCTCTCATGTGAAACTCTCTTCCAAGCTTGAGAACCTTAGTTTAAAACCTAATCTGGTCTTTTCCCAAATTCCATCTTAAAATTTCTTATGCCTTTCTACTAAAGGAAATACCTTGTCTTCCCCTCCACTTGCCCTCAGTAGTGCCTAGCTGTCGTGCACTACTTTGCCTTTCTTATTGGCATTTTATTTAGGTTATTTGTTATTTTCTAGGTTAGTAGAGGTGAGATATGGCTGCCAAACACTATAATAATTCTTTCTTGTTTTTTTTTGGCTGAGGTTTTTCTGTGTTGAGTGAGTTCTGTGGCCCAGTAAACTGCAAGTACCTGTGGTTAGGACTGGCATAGAAGCCTAGCAAATTCCCAGCTTACTTGAGGTCTGTGCCTCTGACTTAAAGAGGAATTGCTCTCTGGAGTCTTGGTTTCTTGGCCCCAGCTTTACAGCAGTGAAATGGGCATTAGTCAACATCTGTGATGGTCTTGAAAGAAAGACTGAATCTCTGAGGTGTTTATAATCGCCAAGACAATTAGGAGAGAGTAACTTTGCTTTTTCTTGACTCCTTGGAAATGGACCAGTTCTTTCCACAGTTCCCTCTGGTGAGGATGGGTGTGAGTTGGACCAGGAAGGTCAAGGGTAATGATGAAAGTTATTGGATTCTCTCTCTGGTTGTGGTGCCTATAAGAAACATGCCAGCAGTGAAGGCATCTTAGAAAGGCAAGTAGCAGAAGGGCCGAAGCACAGGACTATCTGCTGAGTGCCAGTGTGTGCCACCTTCCTCCTCTGCAGGCCTTGAGTGACCGCTTCAGCGGGGAGATCCCTGATGACCAGATGGCACACAGCTCCTTTTTTCCAGATGAGTACTTCACCTGCTCCTCCTTGTGCCTCAGCTGTGGGTAAGTGAAGCCCTCCTGCTGTGGGCATGATGGGGCGGTTCGGGTGGTGCTTCTCACACTTCGCTGAGCCTGCAGATCACCTCGGCTCTGGTTAAATAACATGTTTTTATGATTTAAGTCATCTGGAGTGAGGTGGTGCATTTCCAGCAAGTTCCTACAAGATCCTCATCAGCCGGGAACCACACTTCAAGAACATGTGTTTGTAAAAAGAAAAATCCCTGAGGCAGCTTTGGGCTGGAAACTTTGGCTTACCTGCTTTCCTGCATTTCTTCCACCACAGCTTTTAATCATTTATTCAACTACTATTTGAGTCCCTCCTTGTGATTTCTTTCACTATGAGGGCAGATGTTGAGAGCATGTTAGAATTTTCCAGGGAGCTTTCACAATTATTGAGGCTGGGGCTCCTGCTCTGAGGGTTCTCATGTAATGGATCACTGAGGCTCGGCAAAAGTGTGTTTAAAAGGCTCCTCATGTTTCTAATGTGTAACCTTATGAGAACATTGAGTCAGTGTAGTGCTTCTCAAACTTCTGTCTGCACATGCATCACCTTGAGAATTTGTTAAAATGCAAATTCTGAATGAGCATAATTGGGCGAGGCTTGAGATTCTGCACTTCTAACAAGCTGCTGAGTGACGTAGTGTTGCTGGTCCATAGAGCCCACTTGTTACATGGGGATTAGAGCAGTGATTCTCAAATTTTAGCATGTATCCGAAAACCTAAAGGGTGTATGAAAACAGATTGTTGGGTCCTGCCCTCACAGATTCTCAGTAGGGCTGAGTGTTTTTCTTTTCCCTCCCGCCCTCCCTCCCTCCCTCCCTTCCTTCCTTCCTTTTTTTTTTTTTTTGAGAACTATGGTACCCTTGGTAGAGTGCTGTAGTGTCACAGCTCACAGCAAACTCAGACTCTTGGGCTTAAGGGATTCTCTTGCCTAAGCCTCCCAAGTAGCGGGGACTATAGGAGCCCACCACAACACTGTCATTGTTGTCATTGTTGTTTAGCTGGCCCCGGGCCGGGTTCGAACCCACCAGCCTGGGTGTATATGGCTGGCGCCCAACCCACTGAGCTGTAGGTGCCACTGAGAGTTTTCCTTTCCTTTCCTTTTTTTTTTTTTTTTTTTTAATTTTTATTTATTTTTTTAAAATTATAAACACATAGGTCATGTATACATTAATGCATTTATGGGATACATTGTGCTAATTTCATACAGAATTAGGAATGCTTACATCACACTGGTTAATGTATACCTCATCTCATTTACTTAATTATTATGTCAAGACATTTATACTCTACACTAAAAGATCCAACATGTACCCTTGCATTATGTACCATAGGTATGATTATTTTTTTGAGACAGAGTCTTACTATGTTGCCCTCGGTAGAGTGCTGTGGCATCACAGCTCACAGTGACCTCAAATATTCTTGGGCTTAAGCAATTCTCTCGCCTCAGCCTCCCAAGTAGCTGGGCCTATAGGCGCCTGCCATAACACCTGGCTATTTTTTTGTTGCAATTGTCATTGTTGTTTAGCTGGCCCAGGCCGGGTTCAAACCCACCAGCTTTGGTGCATGTGGCTGGTGCCTTAACCACTATGGTACGGGCACTGAGCCGAGAGAGTTTTTATTTTCAATAAATGTTAAGGTGATGCTGGTGTTGCTTGTTGGGACCACACTTTGACAATCATTGGATGAACTTTTGATGGCTATCAAGTCACAATCTGATTGATGATTTGTCTGATGAGCTCCAGGGGATTTAAATGCAGTGTGTCAAGGTCAGATCCAAGTCTCCATGTCCTACAGACACGCCCTCCCATGCCCCTTCACCATCGAGTTGTCCCATGTTGTCGACATACGCCCTTCTACAGGAAACCTGAGCCTACTTCCCTTGTGAATGGCCTTTTTGCCCTGAACCCTGCGTGCCAGTTGCTGGGTACTGAAACTGCCTCTGACCTTGGTTAAAATAACTTGGTTCTTGTGCGATTGCAAACTAATACCACCTCTTTGAAAAGAAATATGGAGAATTCTCAGAAAGCTAAAATGTCATTTCACCTTAAGGACATTTGCACTAGAATGTTTATTGCAGCTCAGTTCACAATTGTCAAGATGTGGAATCAACCAAAGTGCCCATCTACCTATAAATGGATTAATAATCTGTGGTATATGTATACCATGGAATACGGTTCAGCCATAAAAAAGATGGAGGCTTTATGCCTTTTTTACTAACCTGGATGGGGTTTTCTCCTTTGTCTTCATACAAGGGTAATAGTTGCTCTACCTCTGTAGGGCAGTAGGGTTGAAGAACATTCTCCTTAGTATAGTATCACAAAAAGATGAAAAGCAAGTATCCAAGTATCCATTACTCAATACTAACATGAAACCAGTAAATGCACAACTACATGAGAAAAACATAATTAAAATCATGTGGCAGGGGGTAGGAGAGGAGGGAGGAAGAAGGGGGAGGGGAGGAAGGTAGGGAAGGATGGTAAGCTCTTTCTTTACGGGTACAATGTAAGAGTATATGGCACACCTCCTGGGTGAAGGAATCAGCTACAACTTGGACTCCACTTAACCAGTGGTTCTCAACCTGTGGATTGTGAGCCACAGGAATTGTATTAAAGGGCCACGGCATTAGGAAGGCTGAGAACCACTGCACTTAATAAACACAGATAATATAACCTAATCATTTGTACCCTCATATTAACCTGAAATTTAAAAAAAAGAAAAGAAACCACAGCAAGGTTACTAAACAGAATGAATTTATAAAAATCAATATTTATTCTAGCCGTAATCAAATAGAAAATAATAACAACATGGGCGACGCCTGTGGCTCAGTGGGTAGGGCGCCAGCCCCATATACTGAGGGTGGCGGGTTCAAACTGGGCCTGGCCAAACCGCACCAAAAAAATAGCCAGGTGCTATGGCAGGTGCCTGTACTCCCAGCTGCTTGGGAGGCTGAGGCAAGAGAATCGCCTAGGCCCAAGAGTTGGAGGTTGCTATGAGCTGAGATGCCACGGCACTCTACGGAGGATGACAAAGTGAGAGTCTGCCTCTACCAAAAAAAAAGAAAGAAAGAAAAGAAAATAACAACAACAACAACAAAAGAACTTGATTCTTATACAGCCTGGGTTAGAGAGAATGAAGTATTGTTTTGGAGAGTTACGCTTGACAAGGAGAAAGGGATGTTATTGTGACTTACCTTACTTTTTGCTCACTCCATGAGCCTATTGTGAGGCTTAAGCACTGTTAGATCATTGTTTCCCATTCTAAGCCTCGCTAGGATTTCCAGAACTTTCCCTTTTATCCTAGTGAAAGTCTAAAGTCCTGAACTCTGTTTTTGTACTGTCAGGGTGACAGAGCTCACTGTTCATTTGGAAGGTTCCCTTGTGTAGCTTAAGCCTCCCTTTAATGTGTTGCCAAATTAGGGGGGTTGGTTTTTGTTTTGTATCTTGGTGGCCTTTTCTGGTTAAACTTTCCATTTCCTCTTGTTTGGATTTTGGAGTTTTCTGAGAGCCACTCAGGTTTCATCTCTGGTCAAGTTGGTATCTTTTGGCCCTTCTCTTCCTGCTGAGAGGACAGGTAGTTTTCTAAGGAGAGGTTCTTTTTCTCCTTTGTCCTTCTACAAGGGGAACAGTTGTTCTACCTTTGCAATGCTGTTGACTGCGAGCGCCACCCTTTTCTGTGCTCACCATCTGAGGGCCAGCTGGTAGCTAAGGTCTGGCTTGGCCCAGAGCCCGGCTCAGGTCAGACTGTTCTGTGTAGGTGGCACTGGCTACTTTCGCCAACTCATTGTCAGTTTTGGGGCTTCACTCAGGGTTGGATGTAAGAACAGCATGAATCATGGGAAGGAAGGAGTGCCTCATGAAGCCAAGAGCCGCTGCAGATACTCCCACCAGTACGACAACCGAGTCTATACCTGCAAGGTGAGTCCTCCAAGCTTCTTTTTGCTCTTGTAGCTGACTTGCTGGTCATGCTCTCCTTTCAGCAGGGCTGTTTTAGGGCTGCATCTGAGATTATTTGATATTCAAATTAATTATTGATTATCTCTGAAACCTCTCTTCAGCTAAGCAAAAGAACCAGCATGTCTTCATTGCTGGGGCTCCCCTTGTTTAGTGTCATAAGCTTCTTTTCCCCCTCATTCTGATGAGTTTGCATGTCAGGGTCATATACATTGATCATTAAAGATTCTTAAGAGCAGAAATGCTCTTCATGAAATTAGCTTTGATTTATTTTTCCTATCTGTGACAGGTCTATAATTTAAAACTCAATTCATTATCATTCAGGGCACTGGTTTCTTCAGAGGAATGTGCCTTTTTCTGAAGTGCCAAACTCAGGGTCTGGAACCCTCAGTGGGTGTGGAGAGGCAGGTGGCCAGGGGTATGATCAAGTCATAGGGTCTGCTGGATATAAAACAAGCTGGCAGAGTGCTCTGTTTCAGGCCTGCTACGAGAGAGGCAAGGAAGTCAGCGTAGTGCCCAAAACATCTGCTTCCACCGATTCTCCCTGGATGGGTCTCGCAAAATATGCTTGGTCTGGGTGAGTGTAAACAACATGGTTAAGGTGTTTGGGTGTGTTTGTCTTCCCAGATACCTGGCTGGGTAACAGTATTTTTTTTTTTTTTTTTTTTTTTTTTTTGTTGAGACAGAGTCTCACTCAGTTACCCTGGTGTTGAATGCCCTGGCATCACAGCTCACAGCAACCTCAAACTCTTGGGCTCAATTGATTCTCTTGCCTCTGCCTCCCCAGAAGCTGGGACTACAGGCGCCCGCCACAACACCCAGCTAGTTTTTAGAGATGGGGTCTCACTCTTGCTCAGGCTGGTCTCGAACTTCTGAGCTCAAGCAGTCCACCTGCCTTGGGCTCCCAGGGTGCTAGGATTACAGGCGTGAGCCACCATGCCCGGCCTGGGTAACAGTATTTATTTGCCCTCTTGCAGCTATGTGATCGAATGTCCCAACTGTGGTGTGGTCTATCGGAGTCGGCAGTACTGGTTTGGGAACCAAGATCCTGTGGATACAGTGGTGCGGACGGAGATTGTGCACGTGTGGCCTGGAGTAAGAACAGTTTGATTTACTTTTCTTGTTTCTCTTGTATCATCCAGTTACTCGTGTGTGTAGAAAAGTAGAACTTGATTAGAATTAAAATTAATTGTGGATTTCAATCTACTGGTAGTTTAGAACGGTATGATCAGAAGAAGTTTTCTTATTTAAGACCTTTGTTTCCTTCTCGCATAAATATTAGGAAAACAATTTTAAATAAAATAAACTAAAAATTGCCTTATAGTTCTCTTTTGGCAAGTAAAACTTCATCTCTTCAAGTTCTCCTCATTCGTTTTCTATGTGCACATGTTTGTACGTGCAATTATAATTTACATACTATGTTGTGCTCTTTTCTCATACCATTGCTTCTACTTCTCGTGATTCCTGTTTGTAGTCATTGTGTAATATTTTGTTCAGTGGTCACTGGTATAATGTGATTCACCATTCTTTTCTTTTGTACATATATGCTGTTTATGTTTTTTTTTTTTTTTGAGACAGAGTCTTAGTCACCGTGGGTGGAGTACTGTGACATCATACCTTATAGCAATCTCAAATTTCTGGGTTTGAGTGATCCTCTAGCCTCAACTTCCCAAGTAGCGGGACTACAGGCGCCTGCTACCACACTTGGCTAGTTTTTTTTTCTGTTTTTAGTAGCGACAGGGTCTTGCTCTTGTTCAGGCTGGTCTCAAACTCCTGAACTCAAGGAGTTTATCCACCTCTTTCTCCCAAAGAGCTAGGATTACAGGTGTGAGCCACCATGACCAGCCTGTTTATGATTTTTTATTATCAGAGAAAATGCTATAGTGACCATCTTCATGTAAGAATTTTTGTTTTAGGAAATTTTCTTTCTAAGTTTTCTAAGTATATCTTAAGCCAGTGTTTTTCAACCTTTTTTCTCTCATAGCATACTTGAACCTGTAGTTAAATTTCTGTGGCACATGGCTCGGCGCCTGTAGCTCAGCGGCTAGGGTACCAGCCACATACACTACGGCTGGCTGGCAGGTTCGAACCCAGCCCAGGCCTGCCAAACAACGACAACTACAACAAAAAGATAGCCGGGCATTGTGGTAGGTGCCTGTAGTTCTAGCTATTTGGGAAGCTAAGGCAAGATAATCGCTTGAGCCCAATATTTTGAGGTTGCTATGAGCTGTGATGCCATGGCACTCTACCGAGGGTGACATAGTGCGAGTCTGTCTCCAAAAAAAAAAAACAACACAACAAAAAAATGTAAAAAGAATATACTTCCTGGGGTTTGACCTTCTTTCAAAAATAACTTGATCTTTAAAAATTTTTATGGCACACTAGTTGAAAATCACTGTTCAAGGCACTCTACCTAACAAATTCAATCAGTGTAACCTGGTTTCTTATACCCTCAATGAATCCCTAACAATTAAAAAAAAAAAAAAAATCACTGCTCTGAGCAGTGGAGTTTCCCTACACTCTTAATCACTCTTTTTTAATTTGACTTTTGAATTCTGGGTGTCAGAACAACAAATCTGTTATGAGGAAGTGATACGGTGCTTTTAGTATGTATTAAATCACTGTTATTTGGGTGGGGAGCCTCTGGCTTTCTGGATCCTTGAGTGCTACCTTTTCCCTCAATCTAAATTTTACAAAACAAATTCTTATAATAAAGAGATTTCTTCTGTGAAGTTTGGATTTTGTTGTGGGGCCACACTTGGGGGTCTGGAGGGCCACATATGCCCCCGGTAACTCAGCCTTAAAGTATGAAAGTATAAGTAGTGAAATCGTTTTTTATATTATAGGACAACAGTAGTATAGTAGTTTACTCTTAGGCTGCACTCCTTGTAGTTCTTGGGACTAGGAGAATACAGTTGGATAATTCATTCATTCATTCATTCATTCAGTATTTCAACACAATTTGTTGAGTGCTGTGTACCCAGAATTGAGATACTTTATAAAATACAAAAATGAAAGTGATATGTTAGTTTTCAGAGAGTTCACCATTTAATAAGGAGTCAGATACATAAATAGATACTGCACTTGCACACAGAAATAGCATTCCTAGAACTGTACAGGTATTAGAGGAACTGGGAGGAAGTCTTCCTAACCAACCCTGGGTGGAGGCTTCCTGGTGTGGTGTCATCTCCTGTATCAGTATGGGCAAAATAAGTCCTGAACGGAATAGCTGCACCTCAGCCAGGTGTGTTGGGTCACATCTGTAATCCCAGCACTCTGGGATGCTGAAGCATGTGGATTGCTTGAGCTTAGGAGTTCGAGACCAGCCTGGGCAAGAGCAAGATCCTGTTGTCTCTACTAAAAATAGAAAAACTAGCTGGGCATTGTGGTGGGTGCCTGTAGTCCCAGCTACTCAGGAGGCTAAGGCAAGAGAATTGCTTGAGCTTAAGAGTGTGAGGTTGCTGTGAGCTATGATGATACCATTGCACTCTACCCAGGGTGACAAAGTGATACTCTCTCTCAAAAATAAAATAAAATGGGTGGTACCTGTGGCTCAAAGGAGTGAGGCGCCAGCCGCATATGCTGGAGGTGGTGGGTTCAAACCTACCCCCAGCCAAAAACTGCAAAAAAAAGAACAATTAAATAAATAAATGAATAAATAGCTGCACATCACATCTACAATCCCTTGTAAAGAATAAAGGCAGGCTTGGCGCCTGTGGCTTAAGTGGCTAAGGCGACAGCCAGATAAACCTGAGCTGGAGAGTTCGAATCCAGTCTGGGCCTGCCAAACAACAATGATGGCTGCAACCAAAAAATAGCCGGGTGTTGTGGCAGGTGCCTGTAGTACCAGCTACTTCGGAGGTGGAGGCAGGAGACTCGCTTGAGCCCAGGAGTTGGAGGTTGCTGTGAGCTGTGATGCCATGGCACTCTACCCAGGGAGACAGCTTGAAGCTCTGTCTCAAAAAAAAAAAAAAAAAAAAGAAAAAGAATAAAGCCAGAAAGATTCTTAATCTGTTTTCATTCTTTCATGCCATGGAGTTAATGTTATTCTTTTATTTTTAATTACTTTTATTTTTTAAATTTTATTTTTATGTATTATTCATCTCACTTGTGTATGAGCCAGAGAATTTATGGTTTTGAGATGGCCATGGCGAGTGGGCACTCACCAGAGACCACTTTCCTTCCTCCCTTTCACTCCCTCTCAGAGCATGATGGGAGCCTGCATTTTCATTTCAGACCGATGGATTTCTGAAGGACAATAACAATGCCGCACAGCGCCTGCTGGATGGGATGAATTTCATGGCTCAGTCAGTGTCCGAACTTAGCCTCGGGCCCACCAAGGCTGTGACATCCTGGCTGACAGACCAGATCGCTCCTGCCTACTGGAGGCCCAACTCCCAGATCCTGGTATGGTGTGGCAGGGTACCCCTCTGTCCCTGGCACAGCTCTTCCTACATAGGCTGGCTGTGCTATGCTTGTTCTGTGAGAGATGTGCAAACATTTTCTCCCAGGAAAATTAGCTCCATCAGTACTAGGAAGGGTGGGATTTGTTGAGGTAGCCAGTTTTCTCTTTGCCTACTGATTTCCCTTTGTGTTATTCTCCAAGTATTTGCTTTGCAGTGGGTTTTAGTTTTCTTACCTGTGAGGGCCAGTTAATGCTGCTCAGATGTCTGAGGTTGCACACAGAATCTGGAGAGAAAGGGGTCTGTAGAGGTCATTTAGGTTTGGTATATAAATCTCTATAGCACTATAGCACCTGCAGCAGGGGAGGACCCAGCTCCAGCCCAGACACTTTATGGCAGGAAACTCACTCCTTACTAGTCCTCCTTTCCACTCTCAGACACTCTTACTACTAGCAAGGTTTTGTCCCGGTAGAGTGGAAACCTACCTCCCTTATTTCTGGCTTTTCCCTGGGTCTTGTTGACTTTCTCAGCTAGCAGACACGTACCATACCTCCCTCTCTGTTTTGTTTTGGGCTTGGAACAGAGCTGCAACAAGTGTGCGACGTCCTTTAAAGATAACGACACTAAGCATCACTGCCGGGCCTGCGGGGAGGGCTTCTGTGACAGCTGTTCATCCAAGACACGGCCAGTGCCTGAGCGGGGCTGGGGCCCTGCGCCTGTGCGGGTGTGTGACAACTGCTATGAAGCCAGGAATGTACAGTTAGGTAATGTGGGGCCCGGCTGCTGCAGGCATGTAGGGAAAACCTCCCTTCTTGGCACTGGAAGTTGGAAACTGGACTCTCATGTGCCCCACCTATTCTTAACCACATCACTCTGCTGAGAGTAATTAATTGCTTGGTCTTGGCCAGTTGTCCTCTAAACTCTTTGTTACCAGAGTCCTGTGGGTCCCCTTCCTTAGGGAGAGTGTTTCAACCCCTTCTGCTCTCTGAGCTGCAGAAGCTTCTGAGAGAAGGAAGTATTCACCTAGCAGCTGACTTCTGAAAAGGCTACAGCATTTTCCAGGGATGGCTTCGACTGAGGTTCTAGGTCATGCTCCTAGAACCTTTCTGCTTTACTTTAAAACAGTGGTTCTCAACCTGTGGGTCGCAACCCCTTTTTAACAATAAAAATACATTGCAGCATTAGGAAGGTTGAGAACCACTGCTTTAAAAGAGTGTTATAAAATAGTCTCAGAGGGTTGCAGGTAAAAGACTAACGGATGTTACCCAATTTCAGGGAATGGGCTGATCTGACCTATAGCGGTCGTTGCAGGATAATATGATGGTGCCCTGGGAAAAGGATCCAGAAGTGTTCAGCTATTGCCTACTGGGTTTTGACTTAAGAGGTGACAGCTTCTCCTGCTATTGCCTACTGGGAAATGACTTAAGAGGTGACAGCTTCTCCTTATCATTGTCTACAGATGTTACTGAGGCACAGGCGGACGATGAAGGAGGAACAGTGATTGCTCGGAAGGTGGGCGAGGCTGTGCAGAACACTCTGGGAGCTGTGGTGACAGCCATTGACATACCACTGGGTAGGCCTGGCAGTGCTTCTCTCTGGTGTGGTATATGTGAGATGAGGGGTTTGGGAGCGTCCTGGGCTGTCATTTTGTCAAAGTCTTGCCAATCTAGATTGAACTGGGCAGCAAGGAATAAAAACTTGACATTTGTTTGCTTCTGCTGAGTGCTTTAGTGGTTTCATATTTATTCTCTTACACCATCTAGTGCTGCATAACAAACTATCTTAAAATATAAAGATTTAAAACACCCACCATTTTATGATGTCTTACAACTTTGTTGATCTCAAAGGTGAGAAGGGTAATAATTCTGCTGCAAATGGCATTGCCTGGAATTACTACTTGATATTCCAGGGTGGTAACTTGTCTTGAGGGTGCATGGTGACCTCACTTTCATGCCAGGTACCTTGGCAGGGACAGCTGAAAGGCTGGGCTGGCAGAGCCCCTCTCCATGTATTCTCTAGGCCTTTTCATATATCTCTCCAGTGGTAATTGGAGTCCTTCAGTATGGCTCAGAGCTCCAAGAGTTAATGTCCAAGAGACAAGAAGTAGAAACTGCCAGTCTGTTAAGGCCTGGGCCTCTAAACTGGCACTTCTGCGTCTAGTATCCTGTATTCTGTTGCAGCCACAGAGCCTGCTTGGATTCAGGAGAGGGGCAGGAGTGTGAAAGATCAAAGCCCTGTCAAGGATTAGTGGCTAACTTTAATCCAACACTAGCCACGCTACTGTTAATTTAGTATTTAACACAGCTACCCACTCTGATGTGAAGCCTGAATGGCAAGAGGGCGAGGGAGAGAAATCATTGTGTGGCCAGCTTAGGCAGGGTTGTCTAGACACGGGCTAGTTTGCTGCATTGTCCAGTAGTTTGCTTCTGGGTAGGTGGTGATGAAAGTGGCTTGGATCAGATTTCATCCTTGTGGCCCACAAAAGGAGCAGCCAATGAGCTTTTACCCAAGGATGAAGGAATGGATGAATTTGTCCAGGCTGGAAGCTCAGGTTACATCTGCCCTCAGGGCACCTGGGAGAGGGAAGGGCTACTGGGGGACAGATGATGTGCTAGTTGTGCTCACCAAGTGCTCACTGAATGTGGAGACCCAGGCTGGTGTGTTAGACATGTTATTTTGTGTCATCCTCGTAACAGTTATTCAGGGTTGAATGTTAAAGCCAAGTAGGCGCCAGAGAGGTTGAGTAACCTGTCTTAGTACTGCAGCTCTTAATTAACTTGTCCTCAGCGGGACTGGGATTTGAATGTGACGCCAGCCTTCTCTGTAGCTCCCTCAGTGGCTCTTTCTGCAACTGCGGTCTAGGCCACCTGGAGAGCTTTTTAGGTATGTCAGTATCAGTGCCTCGCATCTGCCATTTTTAAAGTCTCTGTTGGTGATTCTGTGTGTGGTTGTGATTATGAGCCACTAAGTGTCTGAGGATGCCCTTTTTCTAGCTGGGACTTGGGGTATGGTTTTTTGTTGTTGTTGTTGTTTTGAGACAGTCTCACTATGTCACCTTTGGTAGAGCGTCACAGCTCAGAGCAACCTCAAACTCCTGGGCTTAAGCAATTCTCTCGCCTCCGCCTCCCAAGTAGCTGGGACTATAGGCACCTGCCATAACACCCGGCTACTTTTTTGTTGTAGTTGTCATTGTTGTTTGGCAGGTCCAGGCTGGGTTTGAACCAGCCAGTTCTGGTGTATGTGGCTGGCGCCCTAACTGCTAAGCTACAGGTGCCAAGCCAGGGTATGGGGTTTTGTCTGTCCTGATCATTGTCATTCCTTCCCTGCCATAGGTCTGGTAAAGGATGCGGCCAGACCAGCGTACTGGGTGCCTGACCACGAGATCCTGCATTGCCACAACTGCCGGAAGGAGTTCAGCATCAAGCTCTCTAAGCACCACTGCCGGGCCTGCGGACAGGGCTTCTGTGACGAGTGCTCCCATGACCGCCGGGCTGTCCCCTCTCGTGGCTGGGACCATCCTGTCCGAGTCTGCTTCAACTGCAATAAAAAGCCCGGTGACCTTTAACCCCAGCCCCCTCTCCGAATCCTTCACAATTCCTTAGGTTCTCAGGGTTAGAAACAGAAGTCTCATCGAGGTAGACCCTCCTCTCGGTCACCTACTGTGGTGTGTGTCCTTTCCTCTACTTCTCCTGGGGCCACTTTCCCTCAGTGGGGGGGTGAGCCTGGCGGCAGGACCGAAGGCGTTAACCCCTCAGGGCAGGGGCCGAGCAACTCATAGCATAGGGGAGCGAATCCATTGCATTTCTTTCATTTAACAATAGTAAGTATACATGTGTATATCTCTCCATATATACATATGAAAGGAGCCTGGAATGTGTTGGGACTGCTGCTGGCTGCGAAGACCCAGCCGGGTCTGTCCCCAGCACAGGGATAAGGTGGCAGTGGCAGCAGGTCTTCCCCACAAACTTGAGCCAGGTGCAAAGCCACTGCGTTGCTGGTCTCCTTTCGCCGCTCCTCTTCCAGCCTCAGAAGCCTCTCCTTCCCTTGCCCTTTCCCGTCCTGCCTCAGCTGCCTGGGAAGTGAGCTCTCAGGGGCATCTTGTTTCAAACAGCCTGAAGGGAACTCTACCTGGCCTTGGGTGTGTGTGTGTCAAGTCCCAGTTCTTAACTTAAGCGTGTGTCAGAGACCACCCAACTTAGTGTGCAGGTCACCCTAGTGGGTGGAGGGTCTGGGGTTGGGTCTTCAGCCCTGAGAAGTCAAAATGCAGATCCATGCTGTCCCCTGTACCTGGGAGAACCGGGAAGGGAGGGGCCCTCCTGCAGTGCTTCCTGTTCCTGGGCGCTTCTCTCTACTAGGCATCCCTAAAGGCTGCATCTTGCTCCCGTGCGAAGCACCTGCCACCTCCTACCCTTTCCATCTCCTTCCACCCCATGATTTGCTTCTGATCGCACTAGGATTTTTATTGCTTAAAGTGTCTTAAATCTTTGTTCCCAGACACAAACCCTCTAGCTATTGGAGGGATGATCATGAGAAACCTTCCAGGGAAACAGAGCACAGAATGGACTGTTAGTTTTTTTTAAAGTATATATAAATATTTCAACAGATCATAAAGAAAAAAATTCTCTTTTCAGTCCTTGCAAGAGAAGTCAAATGAACTTTTATTTTCTTGTCAAGAGCTTGAACATCCATATCTATTGTGACTGGAAAGAGACTGTTGTGCTGAAATCCTGTCATCATGGTGGATTTTATCTTCAATGGCCAAAAATGAAGACTGAACTGGTGGGTGGGTTGAGGTGCATGGGTGGTCATTCCTGGTGTGAGTATCAGTTTGACACAAGCCCTGGAGTGTGTTGGTCCTTCTCCGACCTGCTCCTTACCGCCTGCTGTGGCCCAGTGACTGAGGCCCAACTCTAGAACTGTGTATTATCAAATTTGCCATTATAAAGGAATCTTCCTGCTGAATATAGACTGTGCTCTTTCCTCTAACTTCATCAATATAGCTGCTTACCCCTTCTTTCCAATTGATGGGGAAATAGCTGGTGGCTTTATGAACAGAAGTCAAGAGGCATATTTCTAGGTGGAAATATTTACCTGTAAACATCTGAGTTTATTACTCTGACACATGAGAACTTTTACTTATTTATTTTCAGACAGTCTTTGTTGCCCTGAGTAGAGTGCTGTGACATCATAGCTCACAGCAACCTCAAACTCCTGGCTCAAGTAGCTGGGACTACACCACCACAATGCCCAGCTATTTTTAGAGATGGGGTCTCTCTCTTGATCACGCTGGTCCTGAACCCCTGAGCTTAAGCAATCCACCTGCCTTAGCTTCCCAGAGTGTAAGGGTTATGGGTGTGAGCCACCTCACCTGGTAAGAACATCTTTTAAAAAAAGCATTGCTGGCCAGCCACGGTGGCTCACGCCTGTAATCCTAGCACTCTGAGAGGCCAAGGTGGGTAGACTGCGTGAGTTTAGGAATTTGACACCAGCCTAAGCCAGAGTGAGACCTCTTCTCTAAAAATAGCTGGGCATTGTGTGGGGCGCCTGTAGTCCCAGCTACTTGGGAGGCTGAGGCAAGAGAATTGCTTTAACCTAAGAGTTTGAGGTTGCTGTGGGTTTCGCCATGGCACTCTACCAAGGGTGACAAAATGAGACTCTGTCTTAAAAAAGGCATTGCCAAATACCACAAACCCATTATCATACGGAGCAGGTTTTACTTCTATGACAACAGACTGTTTTCTCCATGTAGCTTTCGGATGGATGGCAGTCCCAGATGGCATGCCCCAGTTTGGTTCTAGGGCCAAAACTTTGTAATTGTCACGATTCCTGTATTTAGAGGTGATAACTGATGGTCATGGAATTTTTTTCTAGGGACTGTATGGCACTACATATTCTCACCCATACTTAGGGCCGTTGCCAGATCTCCCTACAGTTGGGGCAGGGTTAGGTGAGAGCCACAGGGCAGGCTGAGCTGCGCCGGCCTGGCCCCAAGTGGGCAGCTGAGTAGGGTACTGTGTGGCTCAGTGGAAGCAGGTTCATGGATTGGCTCTGAATTTCAATCTGGTTGCTGTTGCTTCAGGGGCCACAGGGGACTCCTTTCCCTTCCAGTAGAAAAGACTGGGTATTACTCTTTTTATTTTTTTTGAGATAGTCTTAGTATGTCATCCTTGGTAGAGTGCCATGGTATCACAGCTCATAGCAACCTCAAACTCGGGCTCAAGCAATTCTCTTGCCTCTGCCTTCCAAGTAGCTGGGACTACAGGCGTCTGCCAAAACGCTTGGCTTTTTTTCTTCTTGTTATTATTCAGTAGGCCTGGGCCGGGCCAGCCCCAGTGTATGTGGCTGGTGCCCTCACCACTGAGCTACAGGTGTTGAGCCTGGGTATTACTCCTGATTTGTCTTTTCCAGGTTTAAATTAGATATTATGGTCAGCTATGGAAGCATTGAAAGATACTGATTTTTTTTTTTTTCCTTTGAATGTGGCACTTCATTTTCTTCCTGCTTCCTCTGTTCAACTCCTGTGTCTGTGACCAATTTCCCCAGTCTCTCTGGACATTGACACTGTGGTCTTTGTCCCACCCCTTCCTTGCCCTAGCTTCTCTCCTCTCGTCTTTTTCTTGACCACATCTCTTTCACCCTTCTCAAGTTTTTGGGTAAGTGGGGCAGGGCGGGGATAGTAGGGGAGAAGAGGTAAGATGTCACAGACCTGGTGGTTTCTTTCATCATGCTGGAGCACCCCTCATCATGTGAGTCTACCTGGCCACATGATAGTGACATTTCTAGCTTGTCACTGCTCTAGTCTTAAGTCTCTTTTCATAGGAATCGGGCAGAAATACCTAAACCCTTCCACTAGTCGGACTAGTGAAGGAAAAGAAGTGTACCAGTATCATATTAATGGGAGGTTCTTGCTGTATATTCATCTAATCCCAGACTCAACTATTTGGAGTAAAAGCCAGTTAAATGCAGGATGAAAATGAAGTCCATTTTTTTGGGGGTAGAAACAGACTCACTTTATCGCCCTTGGTAGAGTGCCGTGGCATCACACAGCTCACAGTAACCAACTTCTGGGCTTAGGCGATTCCCTTGCCTCAGCCTCCCGAGTAACTGGGACTACAGGCGCCCACCACAACGCCTGGCTATTTTATGTTGCAGTTTGGCCAGGACCAGGTTTGAACCCCACCAACCTTGGTATATGGGGCCAGCACCCTACTCACTGAGCCACAGGTGCTGCCCAGAAAATGAAGCCTTTTTGAAAAAAATCTATGGTACATCTACATTTCAGCTTAATTTTCTCAAACTGAACACTACATAACCAACCGGTACCCAGACTAAGAAGTAGAAATATGGCCACATCCTCCACCAAGAGAACCAATATTTAATGCCTTTTTTTTTTGAGACAGTGTCGCCCTTCGTAGAGTGCCATGGCATCACAGCTCACAGCAACCTCAAACTCTTGGGCTTAAGTGATTCTCTTGCCTCAGCCTCCCAAGTAGCTGGGACTATAGGTGCCTGCCACAATGCCCAGCTTTTTTTTGCAATTGTCATTGTTGCTTAGCTGGCCCTGGCTGGGTTCGAACTCACCACCCTTGGTGTATGGCTGGTACCGTAACCACTGGTGCTATGGGCACCGAGCCTGACTTTTTTATTTTTTTGAGAAAGTCTTACTATGTCGCCCTTGGTAGAGTTCTGTGGGGTCATAGCTCACAGCAACCTCAAATTCTTGGGCTCAAGTGATTCTCTTGCCTCAGCCTCCCAAGTAGCTGGGACTATAGGTGCCCGCCACAATGCCCAGCTAGTTTTAGAGACGGGGTCTAGCTCTTGCTCAGGCTGGTCTCAAAGTCCTGAGCGCAGGCAATCTACCTGCCTCAGCCTCCTAGAGTGCTAGGATTACAGGTGTGAGCCACCACGCCTGGTCTTTGGGAATTGGAAAAGCAAAGAAAAACAGTATGTAGGTGCCTTGTTACATGCTGGCACTGTGCTAGGAGCTTTATAAATAAATACATTCACATATAAGATACATAAAAATGTGTATATATGGTATATATAAAATACGTGACATATATTAAAAATATACACAGATGCACACATGTATGGTTAGTTCTCACAGTCATAATAGAAGGTAGGCAGTAGCGTTCATGCTTTACAGCCAGACATTGCCTTTAAGGTGCAGAAGCCTAGAGTTGCCTGGCAAACAAGATTCAAAGCCAGCCTGAGTCTAGCAGGGCCCAGAAACTCGGAAGAGTCTGCACTCTGCAGCCTTCCACCTGGTTTCTCACTATAGAGCAGTGAGAAACTTCCTTTCCTTTAAAACTTCAAGTTTTCCTTCCTCTTAACAGCTTGTAAATTCTTTCTTATTTCCAGATTAAGTCTTTTCCTTAAGGGGAAAGTTAAAAGATCAAGGTACCTGCTACTGTTGTGTCAGGAGGGTTTAGCTTTATGTCTAATTATTTCCATTGTCTTAAGAAGATCTTGTGGCAAAGGACAGTTAATACTTCTCTATCACTAAGGCAACAGGGAAACTGGCTGAGAGATTAAACAAATTGGTCTAGCCTATAACACAGGAGCTAAGCTTCCAATTGTTACAATTGTTAAAAAAAAAAAGTGATATAATGATAATTGCTCTTCCATATTTGCATTTTCACAAAGTGAGACTCTTTCTCCAAAAAAAAAAAAATAAAGAATCATACATATTTGTATTTTCAATTTCAGAACTGCCATCATTCAGGGAGAGAAAACTGAACCCACATGGTAGCCTGTAACTCTTGTCATTAATGGAACTAGTTTTTTGTTGTTTTTTTTTTGTAGAGACAGAGTCTAACTTTATTGCCCTCGTTAGGGTGCCGTGGCATCACACAGCTCACAGCAACCCCCAGCTCTTGGGCTTAGGTGATTCTCTTGCCTCAGCCTCCCGAGTAGCTGGGACTACAGGTGCCCAGCACAACACCTGGCTATTTTTTTGTTGCAGTTTGGCCGGGGCCGGGTTTGAACCCGCCACTCTCCGTATATGGGGCCGGTGCCCTACCCACTGATCCACAGGTGCTACCCCAGGAGCTAGTTTTAATTCTAGTACCTACTGTACTCTACCTTTCTAATTGTTAAAAATTGTACTTGGTTACAACTTTCTTTTTCTTGTACTTAGGAAACTGTCACAGACCGTGAGCACTAAAGTCCATATGGTGTGTGTATGTAGGGGAGAGGGGATTATGCGATTAGAGAATCTGTAATTTGGCAATAGGCTCATATGACCAGAGCCATCTTCAAAATATCTTTGTAGACAACAGTCTGTGCTTGGTGGAGTCCTCCACTACCACATTTGGTTTTTTTTTTTTTTTTTTTGGAGACAAGAGTCTTACTCTTCTGTTTTCCTGGGTAGAGTACCATAGTGTCATCATAGCTTATAGCAACCTTAAACTCTTTGGGTCAAGCCATCCTCCTACCTCAGTCTCCCAAGTAGCTGGGACTACAGGTACAGACCATAACTTCTAGCTAACTTTTTCTATTTTTAATGGAGTCTCACTCTGACTCAAGCTGGTCTTGAACTTTTTTTTTTTTTTTTTAAAGACAGAGTCTCACTTTGTTGCCCTCAGTAGTGTCACAGCTCACAGCAACCTCCAGCTCTTGGGCTTAGGCGATTCTCTTGCCTCAGCCTTCCGAGTAGCTGGGACTACAGGCACCACAACACCCAGCTATTTTTTTTTGTTGTTGCAGTTTGGCCAGGGCCAGGTTCGAACCCCGCCACCCTGGGTATATGGGGCCTGCGCCCTACTTACCAAGCCACAGGTGCCACCCAGCTGGTCTTGAACTCTTGAGCTCAAGCAATGCACTCACCTTGTTTCCCAGAGTGTTAGATTAACAGGAGTGAGCCACTGCATCTGGCCTATTTTTCTATGTTTAGTAGAGACAGGGTCTCATTCTTGCTCAGGCTGGTCTTGAACTCCTGAATGCAAGCAATCCTCAAGCCTCGGCCCAGTCCTAGGATTACAGGGGTGAGGCATCACGCCCAGTCCACTGCCATGTTTTCAATGGGTACCTTACCTCAATGATACACTTAACACTAGGGTGAATCTTCTGAGGCTCTGGACTCATGCCCAGACGTTGCCATTTGGTGTCCCAGAGGTAGTGCAACTCAACCAGAGCCTGAATGGACTTCCCAGTCATGTCTTCTCAGTCCTGACTGCCCAGGACTATGGTAGCATTTAGGGTCTGTGTGCCCTTGCTCAGATTATGGCCTCTTAAGAGAATAATGTCTTTTTCTGTATTGCAACAGCTGCTTTTCTTTACCTGGAGCTGGTGGTAGGAGCAGGCACACAAGCAAAGATATGCATGCCAGGAGGCATCTGTAGGTGACCGGAGTCAGTCATAAGGGAAGCGTAAAGGAGAGAAACTATTGAACTGGACTCCAAGAGCTCTTAAACTTACTCAGAAAAGTAAAAAAGAATTCTGTCCAACATAGGGGGTCTGACAAAGATACTTGGACTTGAATAGAGACCCAGCTGGCTCTGCTGCTTATCTGCAGAAGCCCTGGGACAAATCAGCTTTCCTGAGATTACTTTTTCTTATGTAAATCAGAAACCTACTTCAGGGGCAATGCCTCTGGCTCAGTGGGTAGGGCGCTGGCCCCATATACTGAGGGTGACTGGTTTGAACCCGGCCACGGCCAGCTAAAACAGCGGTGGCAACTGTAATGAAAATAGCCAGGCCTTGTGGCGGGTACCTGTAGTCCCCAGGTACTTTGGAGGCTGAGGCAAGAGAATTGCCTTAGCCCAAGAGCTGGAGGTTGCTGTGAGCTGTGACAGCACAGCACTCTACCTAGAGTGTCAAAGTGAGACTGTCTCAAAACAAAAAACAAAAAACCCTACTTCATAGGATTATAATAATTAAAAATTTTTAGTTGAAGTTTTTATGTATATATAACACTGGCCAAGTGTTGTGGCTGAGGCAAGAGTCTGGGAATTTGAGGTTACACTCTACCCAGGGTGACAGAGTGAGACTGTCTCCCAAAAATAAATAAATAAATAAATAATTTTTTTCCCCCTTTTTAATTGTTGGGGATTCATTGACGGTTCACAGAAGCAGGTTACATTGCTTGCTTGTTAAAAATTTTTCTTTTTAAATCATTCATTCATTATATCAAGTTATCTAGTTGTATTGAGTGCTGGAGAAAAGTAATTTCCCAGGAGGTATCTTTCAAGCTGAGCCTTCAAAGTTTGACTTTCCTGGATGAAGAGGGATGGAGGGGGACTTAAAGCACAGGCCCCAGGGAGGGAACAGTGTGTGTGGAATGTGGTGTCCTGAGAGCACCAAGAGGAAGGCAGAAATGGGGCAACAGGACAGAAGTATGTGATTAGATCACAAAAGCCACACATTCTATTCTGAGGCACAGGAAGCTATTGAAAGCAGGTTATCTCTTAACAGGATCTTCCTGAGGCAGTAGGGCAGACTGGAGAGGACAGACTTACAGTTTTTGCCATATAAATGGAGAAATGAGAGAAAGAAAGTTTTGTTTTTCCAGATGGGTTATGTGAAAGATTTAGACAAGGACAAATCTGGAGACCCTCATTAGGAGACACTGGGAGGGCCAGCTGAATTCTACAGTCAGGACACAGCAATGTGGAATGTGAAGCAGGTGTTTATGGGTACTGTGGATAACCAGGGACGCTGGAAGCAAGCAAACACCAGGCTGGTTTGCAAGGATTAGATCCTAGCTTGGCACTGCTATCACTCTCTGCCTGTCACCTGAGGAACAGGGTAGAATGCTTGAATAGACCTGTAAGTAAAAAGGCTTTGTAAGGTATTGTTATGATACCACATTAACAAGCAAACAGACCAAATGTCGAATCAACTTTTTAGCCAAGTTTATCCACTTTGCATACAACCTAGACCAAAGGTGAGGTGCAGTGATAGATACCAAGAGCAAGTTGCTGAGTTGAAGTTAGAAGTTCTGAACAACCTTCTTTTGGGAAATCTAACAAAATATTTCAGTCCAGCACTGTGCTGAGAGTGTATAGAACAATGGGGAAGCTCTGCATTAATGTGCGAGACCAGAGTCTAAATTTCAGATCCAATAATGAATGTCCTTGAATGTTCTGTGTGGTATCTTGGAATGTGAGAAGAACAAAAGTATGGTGAAAGTTACAGTTGTGACTCCGCATTCACTGTGCTCACTGGCATCTTTGGCATACCAAACTTAATCCAAAGACCCTGTAGTGACAGTGGTCACCTGGACCGTTTAATGTGTAGATACGTGCACATCAGCTTGCCAGGGTTGCAGGGATAAATCTAAACAATTATAAACATGAGAACTTCGGTAGCTAGCAAGCTTCTCAACTATTGGAGAGTGCCAAAACATTTACCTAGTGATTAAGTATCATGAAATGTTAGCCTCACAAGTTTACATTCACATGAAGTCACTTCATTTCTCCACAGCACATTGAGTGATAAAACAGGAGTTCAGTCAGAAGGGAAAAGCATGTGAAGGGGAGGGTGCAACTTCAAGCTTTTTGGTTTCAGAGCTCAGCCCTCCACTTAATAGTACGTCTGTGATCAAGACATGTCACTGGATGTCTTGTGCCCTATTTCTTTATACTGCTGGCTTTACCTCTCTTAGGAGTTCTTTTTTTCCCTAAACAGGTAAATCTTACGAGTTCTTATGAGGAACAAATCAAATAACATGGACAGGATTTAAGTTCTTTTTAAAATGTGAGACACCAAAAATACTTACTGTAACATGTAGCTAGCTCATCTATCAGATAACCAATCTGATATTCTCATTTTTTAAAAAAAAATTTGGTTCTTTGTACAGTAAGTTGTGGTTAGTCAGGGTTCTGGTAGGACCCTTCATTCAAGGGGGTAAGTGAAGAGAGTTTAACTGATGCATCCTGAGGCCAGGAAGAGTAAGGGTCAATCACCAACACAGGTCTGAGAGGCAAATGGAAAGCAGAGTTAGTGGAACCTAGCTCTGAGAGCTCTCCAAGAGAAGCTGTGGCCTTTGGTCACAGCCCCCACAGCCCACCAAGAAGGAAGTCAGGGAACTAACACTCCCATTTCACTCTCCTCTTGCCCTCTGCTTTCCTGCTGGTACTTTCCACTGGCTAAGGCCATCTCTGCGGGTCATCCATAAGTCAGTGTCCTGGAGTGTGCATAAAGTGGGGTGGAGATGAAGGGCAGAGTGGGTCTAGGAAGTCACACGTGGGGCTCTCCTGAAGGATATTAAAGCTGGTCTCAGTCTCACCAAAGATCTGACATGACCAGCTCATTTGCTGCTTCTGTAGCACAAACCATCATCTCCTAAATCATTAACAGAAGCAAAATGCTGTACCATTGTTCTTTTTTTTGTTTATTGTTTGGTAGAAAAACAGGTTCTTTAATACTTACTATCAACATTTTACCAACTGCCACTGCTAGATTACAAAAAGTCAAAGCCAAATTTGTTTGACACTAGGCCCTTAAATCTGACATTCATGTCACCATATTACAAGCTGGAGCTGTGTATCCTGCTATCTGGAAGGTGTCTCAATAAGGGCAAATTAAGGATTGTTTGAAACTTACGGTATTTAAGAATATTCATCATTCCTCCTAATGTCTATGGTAACAACAAAAAGAGAATCCACAGATTTGCTTTTGTTACTGAGTTTAAGAAAGCTATGTTTAATGATTCTGAACTCCAGCCTTAGATTTCTATGTAGAGACTCAAGTGAAATGGCCTCCCCGCCTCTCCTCTCCTGCTTCACCATGCCTCATGAGGCCCAGGCACCAACTAGTCAAGCAGCCTCACCAGTCTCATCATTAGGTTTCCTCCCAACAGCCTGTGGTGAAAGCAGCAACTTTAATTTGGTTATTTTAGTTTTCACCATTTTTAGTCCTTACAACTAAATTCTTTTTTTTAAACAAGAAAAAAAGGGTGGGTGTAACTATTCTATGGAATTTAACAAGAAAAATAGGTCCCTTTTATGAAAAGGACTTTCAAGCTCTCTGAGCACACTATTTAACCGAAACTTTACTGAAGCATCTCCACATACAACTTAGTGTCTTGCCCCCTTGCAGCCAGATGGATGGGATCTGTGTCACAGTCATAAGCCTCTCTTTACTCCCTTAAGTCAAATCCACACTTCTCCTGGCTGCACCCACAGAATTACCCATAGGAGAAACAATAAAGGTCCTGCTGGACAGCCATGAGCAGCCCTGGTCCTCCCCGGAAGCCCCCAAGCCGAGAAGAGAAGGCCACGCTGGGAATGTCGGCCTTGGAGGTGGGGTATGGAGAAGGTATGGTTCTGAGCAGCTGGGCGTCATTGAGGCTCCAGATTCTTGTGTAGCAGTCCTGGCCCACTATACAAGAGGCAAGACACAGGCAGGTTAGAATGCAAAAGGAAACCTATGTACATGTAGACACGCCTTCTCAAGACTGTTTAGAGCTAACCATGATTTCATGAGAGCCAAAACACAAACTCACTAACAGAAAGTATTTCTATTGATAACAAGAGTCACCCTGGTGCTCCAGAACTATTAACTAGTTACAGGTATTTAAAGTGACAGGATGCACTGGTTGGCTGTGAAATGCTATGTGCGGCTCAAAAGGCATCCTGGCTAATAGCTGGGCATTTTGTTTCTCTTGGTATCAAGGAATGTAGTGGGAGCCCAGCCCACGTGGTCTGGCAAACAGGCAACTGATGTCCTTCTTATTGAAACAGTAATCAGGAAGATGTGTCAACTTCATTGTATCCTGGGGACAGAGCAGGTTGACAACTCTCTCCAGAGCTCTTTTGGTTTAATGGTTCAGTCTTCAGGGCTTTTAAGTTCTGAGGAATGTGCACAGAACCAGGGTTATAGGAGCCCAGACACATGCTGATGATGACCTGCAGCTGCCTGTCAACACAGCTTAGGTCTTCTCTACTTTCTAGCACACAGAAGCTCTTCTGAGATAAAATTTGTGAAAAATAGATTTTAAAAGGAAGTGCTGGCATTGATAGGTGTAATATGACTAAGAAAGTTCTAACAAAATGATTATTTCTTAGCCACAAAAGCATTTCATGGGAGTAAGGACTTTCTGTAGAAATATAGTATTATCAAACTTGAGGATTCATGAAGACTGAAAACATATTTCTTAAATGTTAAGGGCCTATTTCATATGTAGAAACACTGATCTTTCATGCTGTCATATGGGGATGGTGGTAAAGGGACAAGGAAGCACTTACTTCACAATGACCCTAACTTCTTTTCTCAGCATCCCTGAAGCAAATGTGAACAGAACAGGGAGCCCACATTTTGATAAGCCTGTGCATGATGAGATGATGCTGGCCTGATGAACAGACTCAAGCCCCAAAACCAGCTCCCTCCACACCTCACCTGCCTGTTTCTGAAGTGATGTTTACCTACTGACATGTGGACAGGAGATAGAGGCTCACTAACTGGTAGACATTTAAAATGCTGCTTATTCCTTCTAGTCTCCCTACTCAACTGTCCCTTGTTTCAGTTCTACTTCTGAGTAACCACCACTCTGCTGCTGAGTTGCTGGGGCTGAGTGATACCTGCTACTACGATTCCTTCTTCCTCGTGCACGTGCAAGGGCAGGTAGGCATGCTCATTAACGTGGCCTTCGTATTGCCTTATACACTTAGTGGCCCTCAGGTCCCACAGCTTGATCTGTGGGGAGAAGCAGGCACATGGTGAACCCTAGGTGTGAAGCCAGTAGAGCGAGAAGGTCTCCAGTGCTCTCTTTAGGTCATGAAGGTCTATATTTCAAACTCCCGAGCCCTTCAATCTATCAAAAGCAGGTGACCAGGTAATCCCACCCTCTTCACTCTAGCCCAAATTATACTCACGTGAGCAGCAAAGCAGCCCTTGTGGACAGCCTACAACTTACTTGGTCTCCAGCTACCTTTCTACTGCATGATGTCTTGGTACAAAGGTTTCCTCTGCAGAACCCCTTTACCTGGCATGGCTCTGGGACACACAATTCTGTGCTTGAGAAGGGCAGTGTTTCCTTACCTGTCCAGCCATGTCTGATGCCATCACCCATTGCTCTTCTTGAAGAATTTGCACAGAGGTCACTGCTGAATCATGGAACAGGCGAGCGGCCCTCCACCCGTTGCCTTGATTTCCACAGCGCAGGTCAATAGCAAAGATCTCCCCAGATCGACAGCCATTAAACAGCAAAGGAGCCTATGGGAAGAGGGATTGCTTAGTGCCCAGATACTACTCCACCTCCCTGAGACTGGGAAGAGCATATCCTCCTGAATACATCCCTTTCTTGCCTCCACTCTCCCAGCCCTTGGGTCAGAAGGTGTGCGTAGACATGTTTTGGTCAGGTTTTGGGTCTCAATGGAGTCAGGACGGCACTGGACCCCATGTGTCCTCCAGCATCCTCCCCGTAGGGAACACACAGGACACAGCTGCCTGCACTGTCCCCTTCATCCTGTTTGTGAAACCCCAGTGAGAGCACCCTGTCTCCACCAAGGTCTTTGGTAAGGCTGGGCTGATGAGTGTGGAGTAGGAGATCAGAGATTCAAGTAAGAATTTGTAGGGTTCTGATTAGAGGGGCAGACGGCCGAAGCAAGCCTAAATAATGAATTCTGTGCTTGCTGCCAAAGCAGGTCAACAGACTCCTTCCTCCTCACTTTCCTAAAAAGATAGCATTTTCCACAGGGAAGCCTTTGAAATACAATAGTACTAAAATTTTGATTTTATATATAAAATGAACAATTTGGGGTTTTGTTTTTTTTTTTGGAGACAGTCTTCACTCTGATCCTCTTGCCTCACCCATCCAGGTGGTGGGACTACAGGCACCTGCCACAATACCCAACTAATTTTTCTCTTTTTACTAGAGACTGACTAATCTCCAACTCCTGAGCTCAAGTGATCCTCCTGCCTTGGCCTCCCAGATTGCTAGGATTATAGAGGTGAGCTGCCATGCCTGGACTAATGTACAACTTGAGAATTATATATGAAACTATTAAGTGCTGTGAATTGGTACTTAATGTATACATTTTAAAAATGGTTTGTCCTGCTGGTTAAATACAAGTACCCGAGAATCACTATCAATTCATTCTAAAGTCAGCTTAGGCAGGCCTTTCTGGATCAGCCACTATTCACTTGGCTCAGACATAGTCACAAAGTGATCTATTAATCCTTTCTGAAGCTTTTTCCCCTATAAAAGGGGGAGGAGAAGATGCCACACAGGGGAATCCAATTTCTATCTAGCCAAATTTCTATTCTTGGCAATTCTGTATTATACCCTTCCCAATCCAACCAACCAGGAGAGCAAACTGCTGGGTCAAGACATCACTGCTGGTCCCAAAAGACTGCCGGTGCCCAGTCACCACATTGGTTAGTAGCACCCGCCGAGACAAGCCTGGCAGAGACAGAGATGGGCAAGTAAGACAAAGTTACATGTAGCCTGGGGGAAGGGACTGCTGGATGGGATCTTAAGGTCTGTTAAATCCTCTTTTCTGAGCACGTTGGCAAGGCAGGCTCACCTGTACTGAAACAGTTATTTGCCTGGATGTTCAGGGACCATGCACAGGACCAGGCACCAGGAATCCGGAAACTGCAGAGCATGCCAGGCCGGTCCACTCCTGCTAATCAGAATCAGAATATAGAGCAAAGCTATCTTCCAGGTAGGACAGAAACACCCTTATCTGCCCAGAGCTGCTGCAAAGGTCTATTCCTTTGCTCCATTCTGGGTTTCATGGTTGCAAGAGAGAGACACTCAACTGGGTTCAAAAGTGGTTATTCTGAGAGTTAATGTATGTTAACATTCCCAGTAGTGTTAGGAATACTATCAGCTAATAGGGAGGCAGTGTGGTATCCACAGATAATGGTTTTGATCCCAGATCACACTTCCAGCTCTGTGATCTCAAGAAAGACATTTTATTTTATATTTATTTATTTATTTTTTGGAGATAGAGCCTCAAACGGTTGCCCTGGGTAGAGTGCTGTGGCATCACAGCTCACAGCAACCTCCAACTCTTGGGCTTAAGCAATTCTCTTGCCTCAACCTCCCAAGTAGCTGGGACTACAGACACCCCCCACAACACCCTGCCATTTTCAGTTGTAGTTGTCGTTGTTTGTCAGGTCTGGGCTGGATGCAAACCTGCCAGCTCTGGTATGTGTGGCCGGTGCCTCAGCCGCTTGGGCTACAGGTGCCAAGCCAAGGAAGACGTTTTAAAACTGAACTTTTACACTAATAAAGGACAAAAATAATAAGGATCAAGGAACAAATCATATAGTTCAATGAGTTATCACAAAGTAAAAATTGTTTTTGAGAGAGCCTCACTTGGGTCAAGTGCCTAGGTGTCACAGCTCACAACAACCTCAAACTCCTGGCCTTTAAGAGATCCTCTTGTCTCAGCCTCCCAAGCTGGGACTATAGGTGCCTGCCACAATGCCCAGCTAGTTATCCTACTTTAGTAGAGATGGGGTCTTGCGCTTGCTTAGGCTTTTTTCAAACTCCTGAGCTGAAGCAATCCACCCACCTTGGCCACCCAGAGTGCTAGAATTGTAGGTGTGAACCTTGATGCCAGCACAAAGTAAATATTCTTAACTCCCCACGTTATGAATTAAAACAGTCCAATACCCCCAAAGCCCTCTCATATTCCTTTCCCATTTACTACCTCCCTAACTCCCCCTATCCAGGGAACCACTATCCTGATTTCTAACGTTAAAATTTAGTTTTGTAAGGCAAATTCTGAACCCGTTTTTGCCTCCGTTTCCTCATCTATAAAATAGTGATAAGACACACCCCGTAAGCTCACGGTGTGAAGAAATGCCAGGCACTGGGCCAAGTGTGCATGAGCTCATCCAATTGTCTATGGAAGCGGATGAAGGACGGAGTGGTGCTGTCTTCACTTTACAGAAGGCTTTGGCAGTCTGAGCTGGTAGAAGGCAGAGCTGGGATCTGTGGCAGGTTTGCAGGCAGCTTGCAAGTTTAGAGGCTCGATCTTTGTCTTATTGATACTAATTCTCTAAAACACTGAAAACGTAGTATCTAGAATGCTGCCAGGAAATAGTCAAACTGCCTTCAGTCAGACTGTAAGTATCTCTACTAAGCGCCTGTCATACAGTAGCAGCTTAATAGGTGTTTTCTCAATGATCTGTATAGGCAGGCCAAATTAATGCTCTGATCTCTTGCATTGGTTACTTACACTTTTTTTTTTTTGAGACAGAGTCTCAAAGCTGTCACCCTGGGTAGAGTACTGTGACATCACAGCTCACAGCAACCTCCAACTCTTGGGCTTAAGCGATTCTCTTGCCTCAGCCTCCCAAGTAGCTGGGACTACAGGCGCCTGCCACAACGCCTGGCCATTTTTTTGGTTATTGTTGTAGATGTCATCGTTGTTTGTCAGGCCAGGCTGGATTTGAACCCGCCAGCTCTGGTTATGTGGCTGGCGCCCTAGCCGCTTGAGCTATAGGCGCCGAGCTTGGTTACTTACACTTTAATACCACTCTGGCTGCTGAAATGATCCAAAAGGAGTATAAAAAGGAGCAGACACTGTAAAAACACATGTTTCTGGTCCTGATCCTGTGACAGGATTAGTATCTTCCCACAGTGCTTCTTTAAAGTGTCCCCACCCTGCAAGCACTGACTCCACTCAGCCAGCCTGTGGTCCTCATACCTCCCCTAAGCCACCGCAACACAGCTTGCAAGGGGCAGAAGACAGAGACCTCTCACAGAACACTGACTTCTGGAAAGGTAAAGGACGCTGTACCTGGGAGACTACTGACGAACAATGATGCTGGGAGCAGGGTGGCACAGCCTGGAGTCTCTGCAAGGCCCATGAGGCATAGCCTAGAAAAAGCTGTTAAGGATAGTCAAGTACAAGGCTCCTCTCTAGGAGAAGTATGGGCATTTACCCTTCAAAAAATTATGCAACACACAAAGCAGGACAAAGAATAACACCTAATATCCAGATTTAATACATGTTTACATTTACTTTTTTTTTTAAAGGAAAATTCATGGAAGCAGTTAAAAGTCTTCTCTGACTCCTCCCCAGTCTAATTCTCCCTTCCCTTTACCTGGAATTGCCCTTCTCAAATTGGTAGTTCTTTCTGGCCCATGCTATATTTTCAGTATTTGTCGATGAACCCTGTATAGTACCATTTGGTTTTAAACTTCTTTTTTTGAGACAGAGTCTCACTTTGTCACCTATGGTAGAGTGCCGTGGTGTCCCAGCTCATAGCAACCTCAAATTCCTGGGCTCAAGTGATCCTCTTGCCTCAGCCTCCCAAGTAGCTGGGACTATAGGTGCCCGCCACAACGTCCGGCTATTTTTTAGAGATGAGGTCTTGCTCTGACTCAGACTGTTCTCAAACTCATGAGCTCAAGCAATTCACCAGCCTTGGCCTCCCAGAGTGCTAGGATTACAGGTGTGAGCCACCGTGCCTGGCTTAATGTTTTTCTTTTTTTTTTTCAGACAACAGTCTCACTCTGTCACCCTGGGTAGAGTGCCATGGGGTCATAGCTCACATCAACCTCAAGCTCTTGGGCTTGAGCAATCCTCTTGCCTCAGCCTCCTGAGAATCTAGTACTACAGGAGCCCACCACCACCATGCCTAGCCAGTTTTTCTATTTTTTAGTAGAGATGAAGTCTTGCTCTTGCTCAGGGTGGTCTTCTGAGCTTAAGTAATCCACCCACCTCGGCCTCCCAGAGTGTAGGATTACAAACATGAGCCACCGGGCCTGGCCTTAACTTAAGTTACTACCTTTTTTTTTTTTTTTTGGTAAAAGATGAGGTCTCACTCTGTCACCTAGCCTGGAGTATTAGCAAATGATCATAGTTCACTGCAGCCTCCAAGTCCTGGGCTCACGTGATCTTCCCACTTCGGCCTCCCAAACAGCTAGGACTTACAGGCACATGCCACCATAACCAGTTTTTTGGTTTTTTTTTTTTTTTTTTGAGACAGGGTCTCATTTTTTCACCCAGATTAGATTGCAGCATCAGCAGCATCATTGCTCACTGCAACCTTAAACTCTTGGGGTCACGTGATCCTCCTGCCTCAGCCTCCCAAGTAGCTGGTAATTATAGGTTCAAACCCAGGTAATTATTGTATTTTTGGTAGAGGTGGTTTCTTGCTCTTTATTATTATTATTATTATTAAATCATAGCTGTGTACATTAATGCAATCATGGGGCACCATAGGGTTCTTGCTCTTGCTCAGGCCGGTCCTGAACTCCTGGCCTCAAGTATTCATCCCACTTTGGTCTCCTGAAGTGTCAGCTAAGATTATAGGTGTGAGCCACAACTGGCTGATGCCAGCTAACTTTTAAAAGCTCATGTTCTTGAACTCATGGGCTCAAGTGGTCTTCCTCCTTCAACATCCCAAGTAGCTGGCATCATAGGCACAAGCCACTGCATGTAAGCCAGCTTATTTTTAAAACGCATAGCAGTGGCACCGCAATGAGAATCTTCTACAACTTTCAATCTCCATTGTCCCTTAGATTCATCTCTGTTGATGCATACAGTTCCAGTCCAGATGGACTAGATAAATTGCAAATATACCACAATATATCCAGTCTCTCTTGCTGACGGTACCTAGGCTATTTTCAGTTTCTTTGCTCTGCTGCTGGAATGGCCATCTCTTCCTGTTGCTTTGCTTCCCACACTCATGTGTGGGAGTTTCTCTTAAAGTAGAGTTTCTGAAACCCATAGTAAGAGCTTCATTTTACATTGAAATGTAATATACACAAATATTTAAAACAAAAGTTTCATAAGATATTAGCCCTTATTAAATTAATTATTTTCTAGTTATTTCATTAAGAAAAAAACACTTCTCTTTCCTTCCGGCCAGAGATGCCATCTTTCAGTCATTCACAAAAATGATGAACAAACAGAGAAAGAGGAGAGGCACCTGGTACATGTTCTTTAGGCCTTTTAGAAAACATGGAGTCGTTCCTTCGGCCACAGACATGCAAATCTACAAGAAAGGTAACATTGTAGACATCAAGGCATGCCCCACACATATGACCATGGCAAAGCTAGAGGAGTCTACAGTGTTACCCAGCATGCTGATGACATTGTTGTAAACAAGTAAGGGCAAGATTCTTACTAAGAGGATTGATGTGCATATTAAGCACTTAAGAGCTGAGATAGCTTCCTGAAACATGAAGAAAAATGATCAGAAAAAGAAGCCAAAGAAAAAGATACCTGGGTTCAACTAAAGCACCAGCCTGCCCCACCCAGAGAAGTGCACTCTGTGAGAACCAATGGAAAGAAGCCTGAACTGCTTGAAACCTATTCCCTAAGAATTTACAGTATAAAGATATAAAAAATAAAAGTCTACTGTAAATTACTATTAAAAAAAAAAAGAAAAAAACCCCCCACTTCTCAATAAATTGAGTTAATGGCTGACAAATCATAACCTGCAGTCTGAACACGCTGTGTTACTGTCTGTACCTAAGGTGGGGGGGGGGGGGGGTTCAGGGGACATACATCGTCAACCTAAACTATCAGTTAACTTATGCCAGCAGTTTTCCAGATTCTTCACATTTGAAAAAAACTTGGCATTATTAGCCCTCATAAATTTGATTATTAATATTTTAAGTTGCTTTTCCCTTACTACATGTGGGGATAACAAGTCACAGTATTAGTCATTTAGGTTTCCTTTTCTTTGAATTGCCTTTTTATCTCCTTTACCTATTTGTCTGTCTTCTAGTTGATTTGATTTCTCTTCCTTTCCCTTCACAGCCGAACTTCCCTCCAGAGAAGCCTATGTTTATCCTTACTGCCTTATGTTCCTTTCAGGCCTGACCTTCATCTTTCCAGTGAAATGTTCTCACCAAGGTCTAACACTCTAGTTTCTAAATCTGATGGAAACAAGCCAGTCCCACTCTGTGGCCACATAACCCTGTTTCTATGACACACTCCTTCCTTGGCCTCTGACTCACCTCTTTTGGTCAATCCTTGGTCCTTCTACCACCAGATTCACAGGCTAGAACCTAAACCTGTCTCTTCAGTCCCTTTCCTCACTCTGCTGCGTTAAGTTCATGCCTCTACAGTCTTGCAGCAGCCTTCCATCTGAGGGCTCATCCTCACCAGTTTATCCTCCCATACCAACAAAACTGTTTAAACAATGGCTCCACAATCACAATCCTCCAGAGGAATCCCACAGCCCCAAAGATTCAGTCTTGAAAGTACTACTTAAGCAGGGACATCACAGATACCCAACTGCTTCCACTCTATACCAACTCTCGTAATTCTTCTGTTAAGAGATCCTGGTTATCGCCTCCAGGAAGGCTGGTGCAACGCCTGCATTCCTCTCGCATGCAACTGACTGCCTGATGAACAGCCTGTCTCTTGCACCTTGCACAGGGACTTTATTAATTTACTTTTTTTGTGAGCTCAAGCAATTCACCAGCCTTGGCCTCACTTTATTGTCCTCAGTAGAGTGCCATGATGTCACACAGCTCACAGCAACCTCCAACCCCTGGGCTTAGTCGATTCTCTTGCCTCAGCCTCCTGAGCAGCTGGGACTACAGACATCTGCAACAATGCCCAGCTATGTTTTTGTTGCAATTTGGCTGGGCCCGGGCTTGAACCTGCCACCCTCAGTATATGGGGCCGGCGCCCTACCCACTGAGCCACAGGTGTTATCCGTTGAATCCTTAAGAGATGTTAGTTAGGTGACTACACACATACCTCACCGAAAAATGCAAATACCTACAAAACAACCAAGCAACACTCTTGACCATTTGAATACGTGATGTATATGTGACATATTGCCTTGGGTAGTAAACTATATGTTAAACATCTCTAGTAAATGAAAGCTGCTGAAACTCTAAATGGGAACACTGCTTCTTCCTAAGTAAACCACTTTTGCTTCTAGGTTTAGAGGGCAAAGAAGTTACTGTGGTGAAACCCAGCTTACACTCAAACTCTGTATACATACAAAGAATGCACTCCCCCCCCAAAGTGGGGGGATGTGGAATATAAGTCTGAACAAGGCAGCCATTTCTGTAAAGGGAAAAAGCTCTATGAACTTCAGTAGAAACACAAAAACTCTTCAGCACAAAAGCCTGATTACCCAAAATAACCACTAGAAGACAAGCCACTGATCAAACTCCAACAGACCACACTCTCTAAGCACCGTTATGTGTATTGTTATTCTCTCTTTTGCCCATAGAGAAGAGCATGAGAACACGCCATCGTGAGAGGTGAGAGCGAGAGAAATGAGAAATAACATCTCATTTCTCTCTGCAAAGCTTGGCCTCTTCTGTCCTGATTAGATCATCGTTTGTTTAACAGGTGGTTCCATCAGCCTACAGAGTCTGATCAAATGGAGGCCACATAAAACCTTTCAATTTATTGAGCATATTGTTTTATGCTTTACAGTGAATTTATAATTAGATCTCCAATGTACTCTAGGCTTTGAAACTGTTTGAAATCATCCCATGAAACAGATTAATAAAGAAAAAGGTTCTGATTCAACTATCATTTGATGAGGTTTAGTGATGTGCCAGAAACCATGCTAAACGCATTCATCGAAGTTAACTAATGTTAATATAATGACAATTCATGAAATAGGTATTAAATGCCATGCATAAATGGTCAATAATTTCAAAAACTCATTTAGTATAAGAAAGAAGAAACCAGGCAAGGTTGGCTCATGCCTATGATCCTAGAACTCTGGGAGGCTGAGGCGGGAGGATAGCTTTTTTGAGACAGAGTCTCTGTCTGTCACCCTGGGTAGAGTGCCATGGCATGATAGCTCATAGTAACCTCAAACTCTTGGGCTCAAGTGATCCTCTTGCCTCAGCCTCCCGAGTAGCTAAGACTACAGGTGTCACCACTACACCCAGCTTGGTTTTTCTATTTTTAGTAGAGGGTCTCACTCTCGCTCAGGTTGGTCTCAAACTCCTGAGCTCAGGAGATCCAAGTGTCGGGGCCTCCCATAGTGCTGAGATTACAGGCATGAGTTACTTCGCCTGGCTAGGAGAGCTGCTTTGAGCTTAGGAGTTCAAAACCACCCTAAGCAAGAGGAATACCCTATTTCTACTAAAAACAGAAAAGTGGGGTAGGGCACAGTGGTTCATGCCTATAATCTTAGCACTAGGAGAGGCCGAGGCAGATGGATTGGCCTGAGCTCACAGGTTCGAGATCAGCCTGAGCAAGACTAAGACCCCATCTCTAAAAATAGCTGGGCATTATGGTGGGCACCTGTACTCCCACCTACTTGGAAGGCTGGGGCAATAGAATCACTTGAGACCAGAGTTTGAGGCTGTTATGAGCTGTGACAACGCAGCACTCTACTGAAGGCAACAAAGTGAGACTCTGTTTCAAAGCAACAAAACAAAACAGAAAAGTTAGCTGGGTGTTGTGATGGGTGCATGTAGCTACTACTACAGAGGCTGAGGTAGGAGGACGACTTGAGCCCAGGAGTCTGAGGTTGCTGTGAGCTAGGCTGATGCCATGGGACTCTAGCCTGGGCAATAAGGTAAGACTCTTGTCTTAAAAAGAGAAAAAAAAAAAAAAATAAATGAAGGACAGGAGACACTAACATGAAGTTTTGGGTCAAACAAGTCCTATGCAACATCAACAGACTCCAAGAGTCCCAGAGGAAGGACCCAGTCATCATGACACTGCACTACTGTGCTCCCAGCAAAAACCTCTTGACTGTGCTTTGGGAAGGCAGAGACTAGAGAAATGAGTATTATAAAAAGCCTGTTAAAAAGCCATCATTGACAGGGACCCTAGACTCAGCCCACAGACTCATGTCCAGTAGCAAAGGAACCCTGTTCTCTGACCCTGCCTTCAACTTACCCTGGGAGGGCCCTTCCCGCTTTCCTATTTAGCCTGGGAGGATTGAGGGTTTGAGCCTGGTGCCATATGCCATGGTGGGAGTGGGCAGACTGCTTGGGTTCTAATCCCCTCTCCACCACGTACACATCAAGTTTCAGGACAGTGTCTGACACATAGTGATGTTAATGTCATCCTGAGAAACAGCTATCAGGGGACCGAAGTCCTCTGTGCTCCTTTTTTACCCAAGGTTATTGCTTTTGTGTAAAAACACTGTGGGAAAGCAGGGTCTTGCTATGTTGCCCAGGCTGGTCTCAATCAAACTCTTGGCCTCTCATGATCCTCTTGCCCTATCTGCCTAATTTGCTGGAATTACAGGCATGGGACACTGTGCTTAGAACCACTGCTTTTTCTAAAGTGCGAGACATTAAGTACAGAATGGCCCAGCTCTCTGGGCACCAAGATGCCATCTCACAAAGCCCACAAATGCCTAGGTCCGCATCAGGGTGTGGCCTTCTCACCAAACCTCGTCAGATCTGCCAAAGGATACAGAATGTGGGAATCTAAGTGATTCAGCGAAGCCCAGCACACAGAATTCACCTGGTAAAGAAGCACACAGCAAGATAGAAATATTGTTTTAACTGCCAACTGATGCAGAGAAACAGTAAAATGCTCCCCTGTAGAATAACTTGTGGGGATATAGACATGTCACTTCTTTAGGTCTTGCTCCTCTTCAAATGAACTAAACAAAAATTCTGAGGACAGGAGATGTGCCTGGCAGGCCAGGTTAGGACCTTGAGTGGGACAGGGAGAAAGTAATCCCCAAGATCTAGTCCTTTAACACCAGCATGCGTCCCACAGGGAGATATTTGGTATATCTGGTATCCCATGCAGGCTGAGCTGAATTCTCTAGAATGGCAGAGGACAAGCCTAACTCCAAAAATGTACTGTATCTTACTTCACCTAGAAACTATTTTCAACCTGGGTCCATCTTATGGCTCAATTGAGCATCAAGTCCCAGCTTCTCTGAGATGTAGTCATCGCCTCACTACAATTTAAAGGTTGCCCCCTTGAGAAGGAGCTCTGCAGATTTATTTAAACCTCAGTGTTGGCCAGAAATGCTGACTGCTGCATTGTCCTGGTGCACAAGGCAGGATCCCTCCACATCCAGGACATGGTCACCACAGCCCACGTCCCAGGAATTCTGTGCCTTCGTGGGGGCCCCTTTGGAGCAACTCTTGACCCTCCTGGAAGTAAGGTCCTTACCACTAGTTAAAGCACTGCCTCCACCTTCCCCAAGCGTCTAAATTCATTTCTCTTCTAAGACAAGAAACTCTTGGGTCCTTTTTCTTCCCTTATGGTTCTCAGGAACTAGAAATCCAATTGTTCTAGGGAAATGAGAACCACGACTTGCCTTCTTCCCAAAGTTCTCTACTCTGAAGTTGGCTAACCACTCTGAAGGCAAATGTGCTGCAAGGCTAAAGGGATGGGCAGCGCACCTTCCGGTTGGTGAAGTAGAGGTTTTCATGCATGTGCACCTTGAGCGAAGGGATCTTCAGACCACGCAGGTTGATGATTCCGTACTTGGAACCTCCAACTTTAACATCGTTCACCGTGAAGAGCCGGTCACTATTGGTATCCGCCTAGAAGAGGGCAGTGGACAGTTGGTGACCTCCCAAGCTGAGCTGGGTTGACTGTTTAGATCACCTGCCCATGTCTTCGGGCCTCATGCTCTGTGCATTTTCACTAGGGAGAGCTCCTCTTCATAAGGGAGCATGGAGACAACTCACTCACCCTACTGGGGGAGCTATTATCTGGGCAAAGACAGCAGGAGTCTGGTCCAACAATTGAGAGCAGGGAGGAGGATGGCAGTGTGACGGCACAGCCACAATGTCTAAGATCTATACAGACCTGAAACCCCACTCAGAACTGAGTTGGGGAGAGTCCCAGCATTCACCCAGAGGATATGTGTCCTGTGCCATCACAAAAGCCATGCAGCAACATGGAAAATGCTAGTTTCTATTCCTTACGCACGATTATCACCCACCAAGGAAAGAAAACACTGTACTGAATAAAAAGTACAATAGAGAAAGACTACCTCAGGATGTGAGGCTTTTTTTTTTTTTTTTTTTTGAGACAGAGTCTCACTTTGTCGCCCTTGGTAGAGTGCCATGGTGTCACAGCTCACAGTGACCTCAAACTCTTGGGCTCTAGTGATTCTCCTGCCTCAGCCTCCTGAATAGCTGGGACTATAGGCACCTGTCTCAATACTTGGCTATTTTTTTTTAGAGACGGGGTCTTGCGCTAGCTCAGGCTGGTCTTGAACCTGTGAGCTCAGGCAATCCACCAACGTTGGCTCCCCAGAGTGCTAGGATTGTAGGCTTGAGCCAACCTCATCTGGCCCAAGGATGTGAGTTATTTTTAAGATTATCTTCTCTTATTTTAAAACATGATATAATTAATAATTATTTCAAAGCAAAATCTCTACTTACATGCTTTGTATATATTAATAAAGATACACAAACACATGGGTTTAGATACTGGTGAAACTGCACCAACTTTGCAAGTTTACTCAGGAAGAGCAGTTATATTCCTGGAACAATCAATACTGGTGACTAGAGTCAGATCTGAAAAATTGTTCTGTGGGTGGCAAACTGCCTTTCCTGGCTCTCTGATCACACCAGCTACCCAGTGTTACCTGTAACGTTTGGCAACAGGGATGATGTATCAAGGGCCACACACACACACACACACACAGCTTGTGTAAGGTGAGACAAGCATGGATCAAGGGGCTTAGGTTGTAATACACAGCAAGTGCACACCAGACTCCACACACACTGACCTCCACTGGCCCTACCTGCTCTACCCCAGGAAAGGGGATTTGGAGGGGAAACTACCACAAAAAAGTATTCTCCTGATCAGGCATAACTGTACCCCAGACACATGGAGAGTAAAGTCCAAGGGTCAGTCGGTAGCATTAGCCTCTGCTCCTGACAGGATACTGGGCCCAGACTTTTTTTGCTTTTGTGTCCTCCTCTCACTTTCCTTGGCCACCAAGAGGACGGGGAGAGCTCCTCTTCACATGGCCCATAGAGAGGTGAGGCTCCGTTTGTTTGCAGTGGACCCTCTACTTCTCTGCCAATACTTCTCTGACCTCAGCTTTCAGCTCAGGTCTTAAGCAAAAGCAGAGAAAACTTTCTACTCCCTGCAAATGATGTGGTGGAGGTGTGCCAACATGCAGGCCCAGGGACACAGACCTGCAGGCCCCTGCCACTGATGCACATTGGACCTTCAGGTTTAACATCAAATCTTGCCCCAGTTTAGGAAGGATTAGAAGCCCCTGGGCGATTGTGTACCTTTCCATCTGCATATACAACACAGCCAAAGAGAAGTTACTTTGTAATGGTTCTTAGGTGTGGCTGGGCCCAGGCTCTAACATCAAATGACAGAGCTGAAGTGGAGGTGCTGAAGTTCATAGCACAACCTGCCCTGCCAGGTCAATTCCTATCAATGGGTAGCTGGGAGGAAGTTTAGGATGGTAAAGCAAAGACACCACCACTTTCACAGCAACTGGCTCCTGCACAGCTAGGATTGATAACACCAACACCAAGCCACAAAGCATCCAGGCAGCCACACCACTGGCAGCCATAGATGTTTCCCCCCAACTCACCAGTATGAGGTTAAATCGGTCGCTTGCCAAAGCAGAGGGATCTGAGCTGTGAATGTGGACCTTCTTTCTCTGCATGCAGCTCACACGAAGCTCGTGGGCTAAACTGCAGAGGGAAGGGGGGGGGAGAGGCATGGATGCCATAACGAACATCCATGAAGATTCAGGGGTTTCTCCCCTTCCCCACCCCCTAAAGACCACTTCTCCTAGTTGGCCTTCTTCATGTTACTCCTTAGCAATGCACTTGAGCAAAACTCCAGGTACTCTGAAAATTGAGTTTTCCTACAGAATGCAGAGGAAAGAGAAAACAAAGAACTGGGTGGCCATTCACAGAATCAGAGAGAGCTCAAACTGGAGAAGTCTATTCCTACATTACCTAGCACAGCTGCTGTTTCTGTGATGTACCTAGGGATGTGGCCACCCACTATATTAGCACTTCTTTCTCCCACAGCACTTCCCTACAAACAATGAAGCCTATTTTTAGGGTGAAAAACAGATCTCTCTAACTAGGCCTCTAACTCTCTCTCTCTTAGCACCTGCCTGATAACCTCCCTGCATGGCTGGCTTTCCCTGAAGGGACAGTACCCCAAGATGAAGAGTGCTGTGTCCCCAGGAAGCACTTTGAATGTACATTTCTTCACCCGACCATGTACAGCCAGGGTTAGAAGCTCAGATGTTAGAGTCAGATAGTTTCCACCCTTCTAGCTTGACCTTTAGCCAATCATTCCACTCTGAGCCACAGGAAACAAAAAGTATCTACCTTTCTCACAGGAGTTAGTTAGAACTGAGTCAGCCATCCCAAGTATTTTGATTAAGCTTAATACACACATCCATTTTTTTTTTTTTTTTTTTTTTTTTTGAGACAGAGTCTCAAGCTGTTGCCCTGGAAGAATGCCGTGGTGTCATAGCTCACAGCAATTTCAAACTCTTAAGCTTAAGCCATTCTCTTGCTTTAGCCTCCCAAGCAGCCAGTACTACAGGCACCAGCCACAACACCCAGCTATTTTTTGGTTGTAGTTGTCATTGTTGTTTGGCAGACTTAGGCTGGATTCGAACCCACCAGCTCTGGTGTATGTGGCTAGCGGCCTAGCCACTGAGCTACAAGTGCCAAGCCCACACACATCCATTTTTAGTCACACTCATTAGATGGAAGAGAAGGAGGCAGAAATCTCAAAGGAATGAAGATGCAGAACCTTCTATTAAAAATTATTTATGAGGGGCAGTGCCTGTGGCTCAAAGGAATAGGGCGCTGGCCCCATATGCCGGAGGTGGTGGGTTTGGGTTCAAACCTGGCCTTGGCCAAAAACGGCAAAAAAAAAAAAAAAAAAAAAAATTTATGAGTAACAGAGAGTAAACAACTTGAGTAATTTCTGCCTAAACCCCCATCCTTTCTTCCTAAGCTCCTGCAAGGGTCTCCTTCTTCGGATAGAGACAATGAGCGCCTCAGGGCTGGCTAAAGCAGCAGACAGCAGGCTGTGAACTGGAGTCCCTCAACTGTTAAGACTCTTGCAAAGTAGCCACATGGTCTATCCTGACTGGATTCTTGGACCATGGAAGTGAGAAACAGGAAAAGAACATTCATGAGAAAAATGTAACAATGAGCATTGTCTTACCGGCAATAATTGGTGACATTGAGAAAACCCAGCTGGCTTTTTCGTAGCATGGAAGATGCATTAAACCCCAATCTGGCTATTTTCTAAGTTAAGAAACAAAACTTATTTGTTAAAGGATAACAGAGAATGTTTTTAGTTACATAGAATGCAATAAAGGCAACAGGTACTAACTGGCAGAAATTATACACATGAAAATCTGATGGTGTTTTTTGTAAGCAAGAGGAAAAGCCCAGCACAACAAAGTACATGGGAGTTGGAAAGTCTGCTCAGCAACTCTATGCTATCTCCCCCTCCATTCACACCTGGAGAGATGAAGCCACTAAGCTACTGAGCATGGCAGGGGGACTGGAAACTCAGGTCTCCACTGGACTCCCTATTCCACCTGTGGGCTAAGACTTCCTGTCCTATTTTGTCCTACAAAATACCTCCATCTAAGCCTGTCTTCAAAAGTTCCCATGGCGTTCCAAATCATCCATCCTGGTTTTCTACCTCAAATAAAGTTACTGAAATAATATCTCACTTCTTCCCAAGATTCTCTCAGGGCATAACAAAATATTGGAACTGCTGGTGATACTTAGCAAAGAAAAAATGGGAGGTGGGAGGAAAGGATTTCTTGCTTGCTCTTATTCTTATCATCATTTTCTTCTTAGGGACTATCTGGGGTCACATGCCTCAAAGTGCCCAAACTGTCACAGGGGCATCTAACAGACATCCCGTTTAGCATTGGATGGCTGGGTGCTGGCAGGAGTGGAGGGGAGAGGGTGACCCTAGGGGTGTAGAGCCCACCTTTATCTGATTGTCCTCTTCCTCAAGCAGCTGCAGTCTTTTTTTCTCCATTTCCTTCTGCAGGATGCTCTCCCTTGTGAGGGGGTTGCAGTTGTTATGTCCAGGGAGCAAGCGGAAGTAGCGTTTCTTTTCAGGGTCGAAGTAATACCCTGGTAGGTCTTCAGTCAAAAAAACTAAATTCACTAACTTAAAACATTGTGACCTGACCACCTAGTAAGGAACCCAGTGGCCTGTCTACCACCCCTCACAGTTGTCTATCTTCTGTAGGCCAAGGGGTTGGTTGCCTCTTGTCATGCACTATCAGTTCAATCCTAGGAGTGACCTTCTGCCTCAGGATCACGGTTCCTGATGCCCCCATTTCCTTCATCGAGTAGTTCAGTTTGCTTCTAGAATTCCTTCCAAGCCAGCAATGGGCTGGTAATACACATTCAAGTGAAGAGACACAGAGATACATATCTGAGCCCTGGCTGAAGAAGAGCAGCCAGATGAAAAGGCAAGATTAGGTTTCATCTATTTCCCAGGGGCAGACCCAGAGGAGCCCTACCTAGCAGATTGCCTTACCTGGCACGGAAGAACTCCTAGCCGTGCTAGATGAGGTTGATGGGGACTCATCATCTCCAGCACTGGAATCCCGAGTGCTCTGCAGTGCTCCTGGGTTGTACCTGCTGACATACAGTGGTGGTAACATGCAGCTCAGGACATGGACTCCTAGTCATTCTCTGACTTAGAGGTTTTATATAGGTAGTTATGTAGCCTTCACTCCTGAATGACCTTTCTGAGTCCTAGGGGAGCACTGAGCCCCCTATTACAAACACAGCAAAATAAAGGCAAAGTTTTAGTTTATGGTTCTTTGTTTTTCTTTTTTCATAAAAGAGGATGCATGTCACAATAATTCCCTCTTACCTCTTCATTCCAGCATTCTGTGAGGTCTTTTGGAATTTTTCAGATAAAGAGAACAGAAATCTTTGTCAGTGAGAATACTACCAGCTGGGCTCATTTGTCAGCTTAACAGCAGTTTTAAGGCTAAGTGAATTTCATTATTTGTTGGGTTTGGTAGTAAAGAGTTTAAATTTACAGATGGAGAAACTGGGGTTCAGGGAACAGAGATTATTTGCTCAGTAACACTGGGATAGAACCATGGTTAACATACTCAAAGTATGAAGTCACAAGCAGCTTCTATGGCAATTACAGGCTAAAGTATATGATGATTAAGTGAGACCTTATTTTAGAATCCAAATAAAATTCACTTTAAAATCAAGAATATCGGCTGGGTAAGGTGGCTCATGCCTATAATCCTAGCACTCTGGAAGGCCAAGGCAAGTGGATTGCTTGCGCTCAAAAGTTCAATACCAGCCTGAGCTAGACTGAGACCCCCGTCTCTGCTAAAAATAGAAAAACTGAGGCAAGAGGATGGCTTGAGCCTAAGAGTCAGAGGTTGACACTCTACCCAGGGCGACATCTTGAGACTGTCTCAACAAAATAAAATAAAATAAAATAAAATAAAATCAAGAATACCCTCCACATATACCAAAAGGAACACAAACTGCCCAACTAGGTTAAAGGAATGAAAGAACATTCTCTTTCTTCTATAAATATTAATGTTATACACAGTTTTAGGGAAAATTATTTATTCTTCTTTCTATGGCCGAGAGTTTCATGAGGCAGTTCATCTGTGATCAACAGGAAGAAGGATTATGTATCATGACAAAAAGCCCAGGGACTGCAGCTTCCTTCTTTCCCCACAGAGCACAGAAGGTGGCTGTCCAGCAGGTTTCCACGCCACTCTGCCAAAGCCGAGCCTAGACTGTCTTCTTCCACAGATCACACTTTACTACACAATGTGCTCTTGTGGGAAGGATTGGGGCCCAAGAGTTTGAGGTTGCTGTGAGCTGTGATGCCATGGTACTCTACCAAAGGCAACAAAAAGATTCTCTCTCTCAAAAAAAGGTGTCTATCAGGCACTGTCTTGATCATTCTACAATATGGGTCAGGTTTAGGAATCTCATCTAGTGAGACCCACAATGTAAAAAGGTCTACTCAAAATCAGACGGTTAAAGACTTTTACTTACATTACCTCATGAAACGTTTTATTAGCTCTGTTTTGTATAAGAATTTCCATGACTCGGAGTGTTTAAGTAACTTCCCCAATTTCACACAGCAAAGCAGGTTGTCCAACACAGGTCTCCTGACCCGAAAGCCCTTGTTCTTTTCCATAGCCTTTAAATAATTTTTATTACTGTTTGGGTCAATTTGTTCCAAAGGAGCATCTTCTGGCCCTATAACTAGACTCTGTCCATTTTATTTTTATTTTATTCTTAGAGAGTAGGACTCATTCTGTTGTTCAGGCTACAGTGCAGTAACATCATCATAGCTCACAGCAACCTTAAAACTCCAGAATTCAAGCCATGCTCCTGCCTCCAGAGTAGCTGAGATTGTAAGCGTGAGCCACTGCATTGGTGACACTGGATTTTATTCTTTATACATTTTTGAGTAGTTTGTTACATACACATTTATAACATAAATATATATATTTATACAGTCGTGTGCCACATGATATTTTAGTCAGTGATGGATAGTATATATGACAGTAATCCCTTAAAATTATAAAGGTGCTGAAAAATTCTTACTGCCTAGTGACACTGTATCACAATTACTTTACTTTTTCTGAATAAATTTAGTGCAGCCTAAGTGGTCAGTGTTTATAAATTCTACAGTAGTGTGCAGTATTGTCCTAGGCTTTTATATTTACTTATCACTCACTGACTCGCCCAGAGCAACTTCTAGCCCTGGAATTTCCATTTATGGTAAGTACCCCATATAGGTATGCCATTTTTTAATATTTTATACAATATTTTTATTGTACCTTTTTTATCTTTTGACATGCTTCGACATACAATACTCACTATAGTGTTCCAGCCTCGTAGAGTATTCAGTACAGTTAATATGCTGTGTAGGTTTATGGCCTAGGAACAATGGGCTATGCTATACAGCCTAGGTGAGGAGCAGGCCCCGCCCATCTAGGCTTGGGATGTGTACTCTATGATGTTTGTACAACAATGTGTCCAACAACACATTTCTGAGAACATATCCCCAGAAGCCAGTATTTCTCAACCTGTTTATCTCACAGTGCACTTGAACCTATAGTTAAACTTCCATGGCACACCAAAATTATGATTTAAAAAAAAAAAAAAAAAAATTGAATCGATGCCTATAGCCCAGCGGCTAGGGCGCCAGTCACATACATCAAGGCTGGTGGGTTTGAACCCGGCCCAGGGTCTGGCAAACAATGACAACTACAACAAAAAAATAGCTGGGCAGGCAGCGCCTGTGGCTCAGCAAGTAGAGCGCCGGCCCCACATACGAAGGGTGGTGGGTTTGCACTTGGTCCCGGCCAAACTGCAATGACAACAACAAAAAAAAATAGCCAGGTGTTGTGGCAGGCTCCTGTAGTCCCAACTATTTGGGAGGCTGAGGCAAGGGAATCGCTTAAGCCCAAGAGCTGGAGGTTGCTGTGAGCTGTGACATTACAGCACTCTACCAAGGGTGACAAAGTGAGACTCTGTTTCTAAAAAAGAAAAAAACAGCAGGGCATCGTGGCAGGCTCCTGCAGTCCCAGCTGTTTGGGAGATCGAGGCAAGAGAATCGCTTGAGCCCAAGAGTTTGAGGTTGTTGTGAGCTGTGACACCATGGCACTCTACCAAGGGCGACATAGTGAGTCTCTGTCTCTAAAAAAACAAAAAACAAAAAAAAAGTTAGAAAAAAAAAATGCAGTTTTTGGCTGGGCCTGGGTTTGAACCCCTTGAACCATAGGCGCCACCACTTGATGTGCTTTGAACTTCTTTTTTTTTTTTTTTAACGACACAGTCTTACTTTGTTGCTCTTGGTATAGTGCCGTGGTGTCATAGCTAACTTGAGCTCAAGTGATTCTTTTGCCTCAGCTTTCCAAGTAGCTGAGACTACAGGTGCCTGCTACAACAGCCCAGCTATTTTCAGAGATGAGGGTCTCACTCTTGCTCAGGCTAGTCTCAAACCCATGAGTTCAGGGCAATCCACCTGCCTCGGCCTTCCGGAGTGCTAGGATTACAGATGTGAGCCACTGTACCCGGCCTAGAACATCTTTCAAATATAATTAATAATCTTTAAAAATTGTCATGGCACACTGGTTGAAAATTACTGTTCTACTTGATGCAAGACTAGGCAGTCTTGCAAATTACAAACACCTGGCTTACTGACAACTCTCACAAAAGCTTTAACAGTAAGTCTCCAAGTTACAAGTATCTGACGTACAACTTGCACTTATGAATGGAGGCTATTACAAATAATAGCCTGTTCTAACTTACATATAATTCAACTTAAGAACAAACCTACAGAACCTATCTCATTTTTAAACCCAGGGACTGGACTACATATCCTTTTCCCAAGACTTAGGCTGAATTTAAGTTTCCACAAAGATTGGCTGAAATGTAAGACCTACAAAGTGGAGAAATGGCTCTCCAGTTGTTTCCAACATCTACTTCTAGCCTCATGACTAATGCTCTGACCAGAAGTTGTGGTCACTCTGGATAAAAGAAGAGTGCGCCCACATCTCCACCAGTCCTTGGTGAGGTGGGCTGTTAGCAGCAGCATACCCTGCGAGCGAACTGGAAATGCAGGCTCTCCTCAGGGCCCACCTCAGATTCAGACTCAGAATGTGCGTTCTGACGAGCCTTCAGTGACTCACGTGCATGTGAGTGTGTGACATGTGCTATGGCGGACAGTGCCACAACAGCACCGGGCACAAGCTGGTGCCCCAGCCTTGGCACACTTGCCTCTCATTAGAATCATGGAGCCTGAACCAAGAGTTCTGTAGGATTCTTCTCCCATGTCTTCTATTTTGCCAGCTTTTACTCATTTCTGAAAAAGAGAAACAAGAAAATTACATATATACATGTGTATTTGTGCTTGTTTCTTAACAGTGTTTCATGGGCAAAAGTAGGTTAGGAGGACGGCCCCCTCTGGGTTATCATCAAATCTGCCATACCAACCCTTACCTGTAAAAGATGGCCTCCAGCTTTCTTCCAACATCCCTTCCCACTTCCCATAGTAGACAGCACAGTTCTCTATCCCACAGAGAAGAGATATCACCAGGCATGAATATCTTCTCTCCCATCCAGTCCATGAATACATGCTTTTACTAATTATCTCCTCTCTTGTCTTGGACAAACATGTGTCCGTGAGCCTTTTCAAGACAAACCTGTTCCACCTGGCAGTTGATCTCATCTTTTTCCAGGGACTCTGTAGACCTCTATTCCCACATATGTTAGTATCTCCCTCTCCTTATAAAAAATGCCCACATTTTTCGTTTGCATTTTCATTTACTCTACCTCTAATGCAAAAAGAATGGAAATATTCTAAAGAATGGTCAACTCAGCATGTATAAATTCTATGTCTTCATTTCTCAATATTCCTCAACCCACCCCTCCATCCTCACCTTTCTCCTAAAATGTTCTTGCTGACATACCTAATGTTCACCTACTTGCCAAAGTCAGTGGCCTCTGTTTAGCCTTTATCCTATAGCATGTGGCACACAGCATGAAGTTTTACTCTCCTTTGGCTTCTACAGTATCTTTCTCTTGGTTTTCTTCTTACTTGCCAAATCAATCCTTTGTTTATTTCTCCTGGGTCATACCCTGTGTGTGTGTTTTCCAGGAGTTGTGTCCTGGATCATCTTCTTTTCATAACACCATGTCATCCATCAGCGCAGGTGCCCTCAACCCCTAGCATCCCTAGTGAGCGTCAAGCTCCTAAATGGCTTTTTTACTTCCACAGTCCCAGAAGACTTAACAGGTTGGGGAGTGAGTTCGTGATCTCTCCCTAACCCCCAATTTACTCTTTGCCTGTCTATACTTCCCTTTACAGTAAACAGTATCACTGCCCCCACCAAGTCCAGTAGTACCATTGTTCTTATTCACTGTCCTCAACAATGGCTCCTGAATACACGTGTGGGTTTCTCTGTGAATCAATTATCTTATCCCCCAAAGAATAAAGTTGTGTTTACTACTAATTAAGTTATAAGCTGAAAGGCACAGAACACAGAAAGGGAAGCATACATGGACAGTATTGGGGAAGCCTGTTTTCCAAAGTAACGGGAATGTTTTATATTCCTGCCAGCAGTGTATGAGGGTTCTAATTTCTCCACACCTCAACAACAGTTATATCTGCCTTTCTTTTCTTTTTTCTTTCTGTTTTCTTTAAATTTTTTTTTTTTAGGCAAAGTCTTACTCTGTCACCCTGGACACAATGCAATGGTGTCATAGCTCACAGCAACCTCAAACTCCTGGGCTCAAATGATCTTCTTATCCTGCAAAATATATGCTGGGGTACAAGCTGACAAAGTCACTAAAAGAGATCAACTCAAGCCTTCAACTCGTTATGAAAATTGCAAAGTATGTGCTGGGGTACAAGCAGACTCTGAAGATGATCAGGCAAGGCCAAGTGCAAATGCCAACAACTGCCCAGCTTTGAGAAAATCTTAAATAGAATACTATGCCAGCTTGGCCAAAACTGGTTTCCATCACTACAGTGGCAACATAATTGAACTGGACTTAGCACTTGGATAATACTACAGAGTATGCACACTGGCTATCACTGATCCAGCTGATTCTTATAACAATCATTAGAAACATGTCAGAACAGACTGGTGAGAAGTAAACCATGCAAATTTTTTAATAAAACTTGCCAGAACTTATTTAAAAAAAAAAAAAAAACTGAGCCAGGCCTATAATCCTACCATTCTGGGAGGCCAAAGTGGGAGGATCCCTTGAGCTCAGGCATTAGAGACCAGCCTGAGCAAGAGTGAGACCCCGGTCTCTACTAAAAACAGAAAAATTAGCCAGGCGTACCCTTGTACTTCCAGCTACTCCCGGAGTCTAAGCCAAGAGGATCCCTTGAGCCCAGGAGTCTGAGGTTGCTGTGAGCTATGATGCCAGGACACCCTAACCTGGGGCAACAAACAAACAAACAAAAAATCATACAACTTTCTATAAAGTCTTTCTGTTATGAATAATTGCTTTTACCAGTTATTCCAAATAAATTAATAGAGGATTTAATTAAACTGTTTTCTATTTTCAGGAATAAGAGTGACAGTGTATCCTTTAAGTAGGTGGTAGCTTAGACTCTGAAATGTTGTTTGATTTGTGCTTTCTTTTCTTTGCAAGGATGAAGAGCCCTGTACTGCGGAATTCTGTGCCATTCCCCCATTTGCCTGTTTTTCTTCTGCAACATTCCACCAAATTATTAGCTCTCCGAAAGATGTACCATATAATTTTTTTTTTTTTTTTGAGATAGTTTCATTCTGTCACCCTGGATAAAATGCCTGGGTGAGCTCACTGGTTAGAGACCAGCCTGAACAAGATGGAGACCTCATCTCTAAAAATAGCCAGGCATTGTGGGGGGAGCCTGTAGTCCCAGCTACTTGGGAGGCTGAGACAAGGGAATCACTTGAGCCCAAGAGTTTGAGGTTGCTGTGAGCTATGACACCACGGCATTCTACCTATGATGACAAAGTGAGACTACGTCTCAAAAAAAAAAAAAAAAAAAGAGAGATCCTCCTGCTTCAGCCTTCTAAAGAGCATTCACAACAGGTGCCCACCTCAACACCAGGCTAGTTTTTCTATTTTTAGTAGATATGGGTTCTCACTCTTACTCAGGCTGGTCTTGAGTTCAAGAGATCCTCCTACCTCGGCCTCCCAGGGTGCTAGGATGAACGCACCCAGCTAATCTACGACTTCTTAGTAAGAAAGCAATTATTTTAAAACCAGAATCAAGCTGAATGTGAGTTGTATTTAAGACACTTAAGACAATATGTATGCTTTTTTTTTTTTTTTTTTAAAGAGACAGAATCTTACTTTATCACCCTCGGTAGAGTACCCATGGCATCACAGCTCAACCTCTAACTCCTGGGCTTAGGTGATTCTCTTGCCTCAGCCTCCTGAGTAGCTGGGACTACAGGCGCCCACCACAACACCCAGCTATTTTTTGTTGCAGTTTGGTCAGGGCTGGCTTCGAACCTGCCACCCTCGGTCTATGGGGCTGGTGCCCTACCCACTGAGCCAAGACGCTGCCGACAATATGTATGCTTTATGTATACCTGTAAAACACTGCCGTCTTGAGGTCATATTTTATTCTGCTTGATTATGCTCTTGTTGAAATGTAGATTTACAGATCAAGTAACGAAATTTCATGTTTCAATAAAATTAAGAACAAAACAAACTGGTCTTTTTTTTTTTTTTTCTTTTCAGGCAACAGCTACAAACTGGTTTTTTACTTAAAAGCTTCATGGAATAGAACTGAAGTTGCAACTGGTAGATCTTTTGGCTTTTATCTCCACATACTATAGTGTTACCAAATAGGTGCAGTGCATTAATATATAAAATGCTTTGCAACCAACTATCTTAAAAAAAAATGAAGAAGAAAAAGGTGGGCTCAGTGGCACCCCTAAGCTTCAGACTCCAGAGGCTGAGGTGGGAGGATAGCTTGAGCCCAAGTGTTGTAGGCTGCAGTGCGCTATGATGACTGAGGCTTGTTAATAGCCACTAACCATCTCTGTAAGGAGAACTATGAAACTCTGAGAAAAGAAATAGCTGAAGAAGTTAACAAATGGAAAAACATACCAGGCTCATGGCTGGGAAGAATCAA